>PVJN01041301.1:0-18826 GCA_004026805.1 Lasiurus borealis
ATCAGACCAGCATCCTATTAAGCTACTTGGGCAGCTGATGTTAATTTTGTGTCTTTTTCTGATGTATATTTCTATTATCAAGACAAGATGCTTTATGTTAATGAACTTAAATGACAGCGTCTCTATAACCAGTTGCTTGGAATCCATAAAATATAAAGAAATCATCTAATTTTGAGTCAAATACCCACTTACTACACTTGGTACACACACACACACACACACACACACATACACACACACACAAAAAAGCATCAATGCATTTCCCCTTCAAATTGTGGACATTGAAGAAGCTCTGAATTCCCCCCAAAAAAGAGAAGCACTTTTCTCAAACTTACAATATGGAATAACGGACCACCTGGATCCTCATATTGCAAATCCACAGGAACTTGCTCAGGAAAAGGTCAGGGGATGTCTGTATGAGAGGGACACTGCCTTAGCTTTTCACAAAAGACAAATAGCCCCCTTTCCTAGGCAATGATTTAGAGAAAGTATTGAAAAATAAGTAAATATTCACTGCTCCTAGATGTTTTTGACCTCTAATTCACAATGCCTTGTCAAAGTCTAGAGCCAAGAGGTCTAAAGATTTGAATAGCCCCACGCTTGGCCTAGATGTGAAATATTTCTTTCCTAGATTCAGCAACACAGAGCTGTGGTTTGACTCCTAGCTACTGACCTAGGATGAGGGTCAAATTCTGCATAATATGAAGTAACAGATGTAGACAAAAGAAAACTCTCTTCCTCTCTGTATCTAAGGGGTTTACAGCCAACATTACAGGATTACCTTCTTATAAAGGTTGCAGGGGCATTCTCTCTATCATATGGACACTTCAGTTTCTAAACACGAGGACTTTTTTTTTTTCTGGCAGTGATGATAATATATGCTCCAATCCCCCTCATCAGTAAAGCAAAGGTTCAGATCCTCTCTGACATTTGCTCCTTCATTTGATCTCCTGAACCCTTCTGGAAGCTATTTCTGAAAGCTCCTAGAGTAAGCAATGGGAATATGACTGTAATAAATCATGATTCGGAGGCCCAGAGACAAGGGGGTCAATGGGGTGGCATGAAAGCCTTCAAAAGACTTGATCAGATTGTTGCAACTACTGCTGTCTGTCTGCCAGCTGCCAGGAAATACCTTTATAGGAACATTTTTTAAACTGGAGAATAACTGGGTTTTACTCATCTGTACAGAATTTGAAACTTCACCTCCGACATTTCAGAAAATAGAACTTAATTCTAAAACTGCTTCAGTATGTTCCTGCCGAAAACACCACAAAGCAGTTCTAGGTGAAAGAAGTGAGGACAAAGATTATGCTCAAAGGAAATGACTGATAGGTTAAACACAATATCCAGAACTAGTGAGTGCACCAAGTCAGCAACAATATCAGACAACAAAGAACCCTGTTCAAGGATGCCCTGGGCTTTTATCTTTACAATAGCTCCTTACATCTGTATTAGAGGCCCAGGGCATGAAAACTCGTGCACTGGAGGGTGGGGGTGGCTCCCCGCATCTCAGCCTGCCCCCTCTGATAGTCTGGGAGCCCTCTGGGGCAGGAGGCAACCCAGCGATCAGGGGAAGGTGATCCACCCATCACACCTCTGCTGCTGTCACTGCTGGCAGCGCAAGCCTCGGACAGCCCTGGTTACCTGAGCCTTGGGTGGCCCTCGGCGGCTGGGCAGCCACCATCTGAGGCTCTGCTGTGCCTTGGGCCTGCCCTGAGTGGCTGGAGGCTTGGGGAGAGGCTGAGGGCAGGTCTGTCCACACCTCGTGCCTGCCACCTCCCTACACACCCCGATAGGACTGAAAGGATTGGGGACTCCTACAGGGCTGAAGGGACTGGGCTTCGCCATCTTGTGGCTATGTGTGCCGACATCTTTGTGACAGCATAATGGTCAATGTGCATATTCCCTCTTTATTAGATAGGATTCCTCTTTGCAGATTACATATGACAACCACTTTCCTCCATCCCCAAAAATCCTACACCAGGAAAACCAAAGAGGAGAGTAAAAGGGAAACAACTGTGGTTACACCTGTCCTATTTCTGGAAGGGCATTTTGAGATTTCTGTCAGTCTCATTTTTTTCTGAAAGCTGAGGAAAGTTTATCCAAGTTTCTTGACATTCCATGAGTTCTTACTTATGCCTGATCTTGTTTCCTTGATTACCAATATTTTAAAACACCTAGTTCAGGGCTTCTCAACTTCGCCATCATTGACATTTTTGGGTGGAATAATTCTTTGTTGTGGGAAGGTGTCCTGTGCATTTAGAATATTTAGCAGCACCCCTGTTCTCTATTCACTAGATGCCTGTTGCCACTGCCATACCCTCTTGTAAAAGCCAGGGATGGTGTCAAATGAATTGGGGACTGCGGAGAGTTGGGGAAGCTAGTAAGGCAAGAGAACATATCTGCTTTGATTCCAATGAATTCTTGTGTGAAAAAAAAATCCACATTATGCATGAAAAATTTGAGAGAATTGTTATTTAGCAAATCTGCTTAACACCCACTAAACAGAATATCGTGAGTCTTTTGACATCAAGGAAAGAGATGCGTCAAACAGTTATTGCGCCATCAGGCTAAATGAGTCTCTTTGTTACCTTTCTGAAGAATGTAGCTACTCCTTTAATGTTTGTACACTTCTACATTTGAAAGTTCCTTCTGCTACGAGGTCTTTCCAAAGGTCAGATTTCTAACCTCTCTTTCCTGTAGTAAGAAGACTAACATCTGACTATAGTTACATTGCACCAGATTCATGCTTTTTTTTCTATTGATGATGATGATGATGATGATGATGATGATGATTTTTTAGAGAGAGAAACATCAATTTGCTGTCTCACTAATTTATGCACATTCATTAGTTGATTCTTATATGTGTTCTGAGTGGGGGTTAAACCTGCAACCTTGGTGTATTGGATGATGTTCTAACCCCATGCTGAATCTTTTGAATTACATGTTTTCTTCTCCCTTTTTGTGTGAACAGAATCTGTACTTGCACAATTCCTTTTAGACTAATGATAAAAGCAGATAATATTTTCTCAAATCATTATGTCTCAAGAGATAAACTAAAAAAAAAAATTAAGTAATCTAAAATAGAAATAGAAACACATCAAACAAATTGGGAATAAAAATGATAGAATTAAAATATTTGATAGAATTTTAAAAATAAATTAATGAGAATTAGCTATAAATAAATGTTAGTTAAGCTATTTTCAATCTTTGGATAATATCTGAACTTGGAAGAAAAACAAAATGTTAGCTTGATCCTAACAAAAATTTGGCAAAATAGATGCAATCATCTGGGCAAATAAGTTTCCAGAAATTCTAAATTGGAAGGAACTGAAAATCAGTCAAGGACTAGCTAAATGAAAATGAGATGGGAAAGTGAACAAGGTTCTGGAGGTTTCTTTTTGATAAAAGTATAAATAGGCATGTGAGTTACACAAACATTGAATGCAATTTTCTTGGGTAAATCAATAGTATCTGATGTACTAAGAGTAGAATTAATCTTTCAACTTGGAATTTGGTATCTTACCCACTAATGGTGGATTTATGGCTCTGTTGCACGGGCTTTCAAGCCCACTCGAGGAAACCACTCCATGAAGTACCCAGCTTCACGCTGCCCATAAAATTTATATACCCTTAAACGCAAACACCTTGTAGTTTTAAGCAGTTTTATATTAATTATAGCCCTAAATTCTGCCAACATTCACTTTATTTCTGTTCAGTGCCAAAATTCAGGCTCTCTGGAAACATGCCATGAAGAATCAGAGAGAGAAACTGCCGTCAAAGATTCTGATTTGGAAGAAGATAAATCCAAAGCAGAAAATGATTTGGCTTTAAGAACTAGGCTTTCTGTTGGAAACCAGAAACAAAGAAATATGTAGTTGCTTCTCACCGTGTAGGAGTCAGGCTGGGATAATGGACTATTTTATTTTATATTTTTTACTTACTAGATGCTTTTAACAACTGTCCTGGGCGCTTTATTGATATGAACTTACTTTCTCCTTGAAATAAGCCTATCGGCTCATCCATACTAATAAAAGGGTCATATGCTAATTAGACTGGGATGACTGGACATCTTCCAGATGTCCGATTTCCTTCTGGACGAAGCCATGGTGGCAGGGGCCGACAGAGAGGTGGTTTAGGGAAGATCAGGTTGGCAGGGGAGCAAGCAGTTATGGGTGATATCAGCAGTTGGGGGTGGTCAGGCCAGCAGGGGAGGCCAGTTGGAGGCAATCAGGCTGGCAGAGGCCAGTTGGGGGTGATCAGGCTGGCAGGGGAGGCCCATTGTGGGCGATCAGGTTGGCAGTGGTGATCAGTTGGGAGAGCTCAGGCCAGCAGGGGAGCAGTTAGGTGTCAATAAGCCTGGCAGGGGAGTGGTTAGGGGGCCATCAGGCCGGCAGGCAGAGGTGGTTAGGGGTGATCAGGCAGGCAGGAAGGTGAGTGGATAGGAGCCAGAGGTCCTAGATTGTGAAAGGGATGTCCCAGATTGGAGAAGATGCAGGCCGGGCTGAGGGACAACCCCCCACCCTTTCTCATGCACGAATTTCATGTACCGGGCTTCTGGTATTATTATAATCCCCATTTTCCAGATAAGGAAATTAGAGAGACAAAGTTACTTACCATGGACCCTCAGTTGACAAAACATCAAGCCAAATTTCAAATCCACACTTTGTAACTCTGTAGTCTGTGTGTTTATATACTATACTCTGAGGCCTGAATCAGAAATAAAAAATTAACTGAAGCATCTTGGCCAAAGGATGAGGACACCTTGAGTGATCAAAACCTAGGAAATCAATTTTACTGGAGCCAAGAATGTGTGACCAGAACCTAAAAGGAGAGGAGAAGGTCAGAAATCAGGCAGACCTGGAAAATGAAACAGTAGTTAAAGTAAGGAAGGCCAAGAAGAAATTTGCACGTTATGTTAATACTATTAGCCACCATGTCGAGGGTGGATCAGGCTAATTTAAAGTAACAAAGTAGAATTTGAGGAGAATTTGCTCCTGTCATTTTATCTCTTTCCCTTCTCTCGCAGACTTTTAGACCACAGTGAGGATTCAGGACAAGAGTAAAAACAACTTTATACATTCCTTCCAACATTTTAAAAATTACTACTCATTCTTTATATACTCTTCTCACAGGTGATTGCTTCTTTTGATTTTAGAATTGTGCATTTGGTAAAGGCAAATCTTGGCTCTGAGAATATTACTATATTCAGGATAGAAAGTGAAAAGGTAATATATCCTCCTGCTCCAGGTAATATATCATTCTGATCACAAAATATAGAGAAATGAATCTAAAAGTATTGGCCTTGCCAAAACCAGTTTGGCTCAGTGGATAGAGCGTTGGCCTGCGGATAAAGGGTCCCAGGTACGATTTTGGTCAAGGGCATATACCTTAATCGCGGGCACATCTCCAGTGTGGGGCATTCAGGAGGCAGCTGATCGATGTCTCTCTCTCTCATCAATGTTTCTGACTTACTATCCCTCTCCCTTCCTCTCTGTAAAAAATCAATAAAATATTAAAAAAAGAAATATTTAAAAATATTAGCCTTATAATATGTTAAGTGAACAAAAATACCATCACCAGGTAAGTTATGTTTGATATGTAAACCAACTTGGAGGTGAGTATCCAGGGCTAATTATACTATTCTATTTATTTTCATATAGCATTAAAAACTAAGAGACTACAGTAACAACAGTGACTTGAATGTAGCCTTTAACTGGCACCTCTTCTCCAGATTATCCCTGAATTGGGGGAAGGTGCAGAAATATACAGGAAAGCCTATTTCAATCTGTAAACCAGGAAAGTGAAAAGTACAAACAAGGAACTGCTGCCGCATCTGAAATAGACGCTGGTGGCACACTCTCAGGCAGAAGTGCAGGAACCCATGGTGAAAATGCTCCAAGCAGTAGGTGACTGTATGTGTGGGGAATAATGTCATTTTACCAAAATCCTTGGGGAAACGATAGATAAAAAAAAAGCAGGAGCTTTAAATAGACATTTACTGCATTTGGCATACTCCTGGGGGCAATAGTCTTGCTATGAGGGTGGCACAGATGGCTGCCATAACAAACTTACCGGGACCTTCTTAGCAAAGAGATGCTGCTCCTGACCGAGAAAAGCTCTAGAAGGAACCCTTCCTCCTTCCATGTTCTATCCCACGTGTTACCTTGATTCCAAAAATAAAATCACAATAAATAAAACATTCTCCTCTCCCTTTAACTCCATCTGGCAGATTCCACAGAGATAGACACAGTCTCTCCAGAGAACCCATCTCAAATCACAAGAGTGCATGAGCACAGATCCGCCTCTGTAAAGATGTACAAGGAGGAGAAAATCTCTGGGATGAGAAATGCCTCAGCAATTCAAAAGAGGAGAATGGTCTGAAGAATGAGGAGCAACCATTCTTCTTTGAAATAATGTTTCCATGATATAGAAGGTAGCATGTTAGAAAATCATTATTTTCAATAAGACACAGCTAGAGGACTTCAAGCACAAAAAGGGAAATTGTGAAAAGAGAAAATATGATTGCAAAATTTTTAAAAGCAGTGAAAGCAGCAGAAAAAATCAATGGTAATACAGATATCTGGCATAATGATATAAAAAACATAGTTTTTGTTTGTTTTTAAAACAAAAATCAGAAAAAAAAAGGATAGAGCATGAGATTAATAAGGAAAAAATGAGAAACATGAAGGAAATATTGATTCATTAATTTATCAATGTATTTAACAAATACAGGGAAGGGAAAAGTAGGTTTATATGAAACAGAGTTTATTCATATATTGTTATTTATTAATCATTTTGTTAATTTCCTTACAAACAACTGTAAAACTATTTTCCCCACCCTGCATTCCTTGAGCACCACTCTTTAAAGGCAATGCGATGAGCACAGATAATAGAACGGTGAGCAAGACAATGGGCTTGCCTCATAGAGGTTAAATGATAGTGAATGATACTGACAGCCATCAATTAGCAAATAAACATATAATATAATGTTAGGCATGGCCATATGCTCTGAAAACAAAGAAAACAAGAGTACAGAGAATATTAATAGCATTGGCAGAAAAGGCCTGCTTAAGAAGGTGACATTGCAATAATGTAATAATGTAAGAGGGTGAACTGTGTGAAGAATGTTCCAGGCAGAGTTCAGCAAGTTCAAAGACCATGAGCCAATGTTCAGTGTGTCCAAAGATGTCCTTTACTATTTTCAAATACTTGGAATGACCAAATGTACATAAAATGTTACAAGATGACATCAGAGTTAGTCAGGGCAGATCATTTAGATCCTAGATCAAGTAAAGCGTTTTGATTTATGCTAATATATTAAAATCCCAGGGTCTGTAATGTCCAAAACGACCAAAGGCTTGACTGAATGCCAGGCTAGGGAGCTGAGGGAGTGGGAGGTGATCCATCAGTGGCAGCAGTAACTGGTGAGCAGCTGGAAGGCAGACCTCTTAGTCCCTCCTCCTGACCCTCAGAGTCCAACCAATTGGTGGTAGAAGAGGGACGGAACTGGGGACTGGCTCCCTTAGGAGTCCTACAGTGTCAATCTCAATAGGACAGTCAGGGCACCAATGGACCAATGCTGCCCGCACGATCCCCATAGTGCTGCCAGCCTCCTGGAACTCAGCCTCAGGCACTGTGGCCATTTCCCCTCCCTAGACGCCAGCAGTGCCAGGGGTAACCAGTGGTGACCGGTCTCTCCATGCTTCCTCCAGGTCACTTGAGCCCGCCCCCCTCCAGATGAAGTGTGATCACTGCACACGGAAGGAATTTAGTGTAAAAAAAAAAAAAAAAAAAAACCTATGACTAAGCAACCAGAGGGGCGACTGAACACCAGGCCCACCAAGTCCACTTTCATAATGCTAGGCACCTGAATGTGATCAGACAGAAGGAAAAAAGACCTCCGAGGCCTGTCTGCACCCCACAGTGGATTGGTGTTTAAAACCAAGTCGGGTGACATCCAAATTACCCAAGCACTCCCCCACTCCCTTCACCTGCCCAGATGCCTAAGGTCCCCTTACAGCTGGGCTGAGCTCTGCTCAATACTCCCCCACCCAATGCATGGTGACAATACTCAACTCTGTGCCACGCCCAAGCAGGACCCACGGCTGGGCTCCTGCAAACTGCCTGTGAAGGCTTCAGTTTCCACCCCAGCACCCAGCCCCAGTCTCCAGGCAAACGGACCCACCTCTCGGCCGACCAGCCTGGGATCTGGGTGGCCTGGGTTCTGGGCGGAGACACCCCCATGACAGCACGGGGTGCCGTTCCCCCATCCAGTCCCTCCTCCATAGCAGTGCAGTACTGGTTCCCCACACACGTGGTTTGGAGCGGTAGCTCCAATACAATAGACGGCTCCATGGGGAAGGGTGCTCATCCAACAGCAGCGTGGCCCACCCTGTGCTAGGCGATGATTTAGCCCAGCACGGGTGCCCCTGGATGGCAACATGGATGGTGGTGGGGACTGTGGCCTGTGCCCTGGAAGGAGACCGCAGCCAGGAGGTGGAGAGTCTGGGCTGGGCCTGCCATCAAGCTGTTGCAGAGGAGCTCAGTCCCGCCCAGGGGCCTGGACACCAGGCCTGACCTCTTCTCCGGTTGGGCCTTAACGTTTGAAGTTCGCATTAATGGCCACCTTAGGAAATTGGAGCGTTCACATAAAATTAGGACCCCCCACTTCTCTTTCCAAAGTGGCCGATTGGGCTACCAACCAAGAGTGGTCAGTGTCACTTCAACCCTAAGAGGAACCCCCAGCTTGGGGTGTGCTGAGGAGGAAGCTACCCGTGCAGACAGCTCAGTTGTGTAAACTCCTGCTGACCGTGGCACAGCCCAACTGTGTGGCCACTCAACTGTGAGGCAGCACAGCCATGAAACAGTGTGGCTATTAAACAAGGCCCTTCTCCAGCTTTTGGGGGCTCCACCTGCTCCATCCCAGTGCACCCTACTCTGCCCTGAGCTGCCCAGTACATCCCACTCTGCCCCAGTGAGACAGCTTCAGTGTTTCAGCTCCAACAGACAGAATACGTCCCAGCAGAAAGGAAAAGTATAGCCCTGGATAGTGTTGCTCAGTGGATAGAGCCTCCACCTGAGTACTGAAGGGCCTGGAGTTCAATTCCCAGTCAGGGCACATGCCTGGGTTGTGGGCTTGACCCCTAGTGTGAAGTGTGCAGGAGGCAGTCAAGCAATGATTTTCTCTCATCATTGATGTTACTATTTCTCTTCCTCTCTGAAGTCAATCTATACTAATAAAAGGGTAATATCTAATTAGACTGAACAACTTTCCGACAACCTTCCTGATGTTCTTTCAGACAAAGCCATAGTGGTGGGGCTGAGGCAGAGGCAGTTAGGAAGATAAGGCTGGCAGGGAAGAGCAGATAGGGAGATCAGGCCAGCAGGCAGGTGAACGGTTAGGAGCCAGTGGTCCCAGATTGTGAGAGGGATGTCCGACTGCCAGTTTAGGCCCAATCCCTGTGGAACTGAAATTATAAATCAGAACTAAAAAAATTGCTTACCTGATGCAAGTGAGTAGAAGTGTAGAAAGGGGGAAGAGAGTAGCAATTCCCTGTGATGGTTACATATTTACAATAAATACAAACTGAAATACAGGAGCCATGCTGTATTCAAGTAAATAACATAAATGTTTTGAAACAATGGGTGTGAAGGGAAATGATCACTTAGTAACTGTTGAACATATATTTTAAACACACACTTTGAATTTAAAAACAAAATAATGACAAATCTCTAGGTTTTCCTAAAAAAATGTGTTGATGCCCAGAAGTAACCAAAATGTCTGCCTCCTGGCTCTGTAAGCTTTCCATTATCCTTCATTCAATCAAGAGAGTGATTGCTCAGAACTATCAGTATATAGCTTTAAGCTAGTTCCTTGAAACTTAATTTGAATGATGATAGAGCTAAAAGATTGTGGACTTTGAAATCCTACAAGTAAGGCTGTCAATTCCAAATTTGCTTTTTGTTAGCTCTTGGCATTGGATAGATCACTTAATCTCTTTGAGTATGGTTTTCCCCATTAGTAAGATGAACATAATAAAATCAATTTACAGGATCATAGTGAAAATTAAATGGTATAATTATGTAAAAAGTGCAGGGCATTCACTACCTACTTATCATAAAGGAAAAGCAATCAAGTTTCCATCTTGTTAGAGTAGTTAATATATCGGGTGTCAAACTATGAAGAACTACATTATGTACACATGTTTGAAGGCTAAGCTAAGACCCAAGCAACAGTAATTAAGCTTGAAGTAGATCCAATACCAACATGTTAGTTTACAAAGAATTGTTTTGGGGGTTTTCATATAACAAGATTTAGGAGTTAGAGAAGTTACCTTTTTGGTGATGATGAAACCTCTGTAATCCATCATTAAATCTAATAAATATTCAAGATTTTCCTCAATCATGATTGAGAAATCACTTATATGGACTTCAGTAGATTTGGGTCTTAACACAAAAATTAACCATATTGACCCCCAAAAGCATGTATATCCTCAATCATGTGAACCTTGCTCACATCTTGGTAGTAAGGTGATTATAGTAGAATGAAGCAATGGTTTTCCTTTTTGAAAAGATGATACTGGTTATCAGGCTGCTGAAAGATTAAATCTATTTTTGCTATTAAGTGGTTGCTAATAAAAACTAAATTTCACTCTATTTTCCCAAAAGGTAATAATGTAAGCTCTATTAATAATTATACTTTAACAAAATAAAGAAAATGAAAAAAATTTGCATTTTAAGCATGATTTGAAAAATGCAATGACATTATGAGCTACAAGGCAATATCTTTAAAAATTATTTTTCATATCAAAACATATTGCATAATTATTTTTCTGTCCTGCTGACACTATTCTGTGAATATTTTAGACTCAGATGAGTAGTCCAAAATATACATTCCAGCATATTTGAAATTTTTATAAGCAAAAATGAGGCATTTTAAATCAGTGGGGAATGGAAATATAATATAATGAATGCTGTTAGGATCTTGACTATTTTTTAGAAGAAAATTAAGTTTTATTACCAATCCTAATATATGAAAAGGAATGCTAGATGGATGAAAGGTTAAAACATAATATTTGGATGAAAACATGTAGAAATATTTTAAGGATATTGAAGGAGAAGAGTATCTTTGAGGTAATGCACCAAACCTAAAAGACATATGGATAAAATATGACAGATTTGACTATACTAAGTGGCTAGATTATTATAATCCCTGAATGCATAATAAGCTGGCCAGTATATATCCTATATAGTAAAAGGCTAATAAGCAAATTGTCCCCTCGACCAGAAGTTTGACCAGCAGGTAGGCCAGCCAATTGCCCATATCCCCTCCCCCTGGCAGACCCTATGCACAAATTCATGCACCAGGTCCCAAGTATGTGTGTGTGTGTGTATATATATATATATATATATATATATATATATACTTCATTATCTCTGAATGCATAATAATATGGCCACTCAGTATAAACATATGAGTGCGCCAGATTATTATTATGATCTCTGAATCCATAATAATCTGGCCACTCATTGTATATAGAAATTATACATTTTAGTATAGCAAAAGATGCCATAAAAAAAAACAACAAGGAACAAAGGACTGGAACACATAATTTAAAAAGAACTTTAAGAAAGCAACATAGGTATGAACAACTGAACTGGAAAGTGGACAAATAATGTAGGCAGTTCACGGAAGATAAATAAAAATAGTAATAAACACATAAAAAGATATCCCGGTTCATTAACAAGAAAGGAGCCCGACAAGCCTCACTAGTCAAATAGAAATGGTGCAGTCAAGACATAGCTGGAAAGGCTGGAGCAGCATTTTGTCTTTACATCAGAAACAAGAAGCTTCATCATTGCCCCTAGCCTGTTTGGGTCAGCGGATAGTGTTGGGCTGTGGACTGAAGGTCCCCAGGTTCCATTCCAGTCAAGGGAAATGCCTGGGTTGTGGGCTTGATCCCCAGTAAGGGGCATGCAAGAGGCAGCCCATTAATGATCCGTTGCCATCATTGTTGTTTCTCTCTCTCCCTCTTCCTTCCTCAATAAAATGTTAAAAAATCAAAAAAGAGGAAGAAGTTTCACTATTGGGAAAAACAACTTCACTCCACTATCTTCCTAAAGCAACTCAGCTGATTCAATGGGATCCTTGATTCTCAGATGTTCTTATAAATTTCTAGGCCTGGTTTACTGATGGCTCAGGTAAGTGAAAACTTAATGTTGTACACTGGGCTACTATTGATGTTCAGTCTTTAGTATCAGCTATTTATAAACAAAAGTTCATGTGGTTACTCCACTCACTGAGCAGAACTCAAGACAGTCTTAATAGCTTTGGTCAGTACTATACTTGATAAATTATTTTACATTGTTACTAATATTTAGGCTGTTGCCAATGTCTCTGGTGTCTGGTCTACCACTTGGAAGACTAGAGACTAGCAGATTAAATACTGTACACACTTTTTTTGAGCCATAAACTATTGAAACAAATCTTAGCTGGCAATCAGCTAGACAGAGTCACTCATATAGATGTCTATGGTAAGGGCCCACTCTCTGATGAGACCAACTGGAGTCAAGCTGCCATCAAGCCTACTCAGATGGCCATGATCACTACTGAAATTCATCATGCACTGAGGTAGCAACACAGCCACTTTCGTAGAGTGGGCATCAGGTGAAGGACTATATGTTTCCGGTGCAGAAATCAGTACTTCATGCCAAACTGTGACTCTCACTCAAAGATGACCTATTTGACTCACAGTGTGAGGACATATTGCAAGAGTCACTGCGACCCACAGTCACCTTCTGCTAACTGGATCCCTCTCTTAAGGCGATCTGTGGTACTTTCATGACTGTCAACACTTTTTCTAGTCACAGTGTTGCTGTTTCACTTGAATTAGCTAACTTTGGACACTCAACTATGATTTAAATCTAAACTGTGCTATGCTCCACTTTCCAAATCATCTATAGTCTGACAATGGCTTACCTTTTGTCATATTGGTCACTAAAAATTGGGCTGATGGTCATGGATTTTAACGGACATTCATACCCCTCCTTATCATCTTCAGGCTGCTGGTGTCATTGAGAGGTGGAATGGTTTTATTAAAAAGTCATCTAAAAGTTATTTCTGATTCATTCTACCTTATCTCTTCAAGGTCCATCTCCTTTACAAAACAATTTGATCACTGAATGTGGGAATCTCAAAATGGGTTGATTGCTTCTTGGTTTTTTCCCAGGTAATGATCATAGGAAATGGCAGGGGAAAATACATAAAACTACTTGGAAAATTCAAGATTCTGCCCTGATTTTCTGGGCATGATGTGTGTCTTTTTCCTACCATTGACTTCAAGTAGGCATGATTGGTACACCCTCTGGTTAGCAGCCTGGCCAAAAGGGAAGCTAGGAGCTTTAAACATAATTCTGGTTTAGCCACCTGGATCTTAGCAACCTGTTTACTCTTGTAGGCATCCACCTGGGTCACTTGAGGAGAACTTGGGGGTAAAGGAATGAGGCATCTGCTTTTCCTCACATACTATTTGTTCTGTTATGAGCACTAAAGTCTTTTGTTTCTGAACTTGGAGTTTTGTGTCTTCTACTACCATCCATAAAAAAAAGTAACAGGCTAACTCAATAGTTTGTAACGAAGATAAAAATAAAGTTCCATACTTGCATACATGTGAATCTGATACTTACCAAAAGTTGAAAAGCATTGAATTTGATTATAAAACAAAAGAGATTACATATCCTTGAAAACATGAAGCATGCTTGTTTTTTTTTCTTTGATAACTCCAATCTATGTACTGTACTTGATTTATTCAATAGTTTGTGCTCAAATTTCAATTAACTGAATTATACCAAGAAGCCATTACTATAAAAGAAATACTTGCAATACAGTGATAGGATCCCAGGCACAAACATAATTTTTGATTCACTCAATATAAAATATATGCGTATGCAAGAAATATATCTCCCTGATCTTTAAGTCATTATAATTACAGATAGTATAGTGTTAGTTTTAATTTTCATAAAAAATAAGTTGTTAAGGCCTAGCCGATTTGGCTCAGTGGATAGAGTGTTTACCTGTGGACTAAAGGGTCACGGGTTCGATTTCAATGAAGGGCATATGACTGGGTTGCAGGCTCAATCCTCAGTAGGGGGCATACAGGTGGCAGCCAATCAATGATTCTCTTTCATCATTGATGTTTCTATCTCTCTCTCCCTCTCCTTTCCCTTCTGAAATCAATAAAAATATAAAAAAACTAAAAAATAAGTTGTTAAATTATATTTAATAATGTAATTTTCTTTGATTTAAGAAAATATTATACTACTAGTTTAAAAATTAGCTTTTAGATATTATAACTTAGTTTAGTATATTATGCAATCATTTTATTAAATAATAAGCCCTATTGAATGAAACTAGTTAAATTATTATTTTTATTTGAATTTATTGGGGTGACATTAGTTAATAAAATTATACAGATTTCAGATATACAATTCTATCAGACATTATCTGTATATTTTATTATGTGTGCATCATCCCATGTCAAGTGTCTTTCTATAGAAATCTAGTTAAATTAAAAGAACTAAAGAAATGAATTTTTCAGCATACTGCCAACTCAAGGACAACTTTTTAAACTTCTTTTATTTCACTTTTTATTTATAACATTTTTTACCTAGCTTGGTATATATGTGAATCCAGTGAGACTCAAAATGTCAACTTATCACTTATCCCCATAGGGGCAAATATACTTTTCTAATATCGCAATAAATTCCATCACTATCAATGGATTTTCATTATGTTGTCTATGAAAAAAGAGAAAGAAATTACAATACAAATTGCAGGTCTTTTGTATATGATGGCAAGGTAACATTTGAGAGTGTTCACTAGTGTTGTCTTTGGCTAAAAAAAGCAATTAATTCCAGCATTCATCTATCTTCCTAGTAGATAAGAGTTTACTCAGAAATATGGTGTGTGTGTGTGTGTGTGTGTGTGTGTGTGTACACATATGAGATTAATGGAAGCTTTCTCTATGGAATATGCTTCTTAACTTCTCAATACCATAATCAATACAGTGGTTTTTTTTAAATTAAATTTATTGGGGGTGACATTGGTTAATAAGATTATATAGGTTTTAAGTGTATAATTCTGTGATACATCATCTGCATATTGCATTAGTGTTAAATCCAGAGTTTTGCATACACCACACATATTTTATCTTCCAAATTTATTCAAAGCTGATGAGAATATAATCAAGCTTATGCTAGCTGGACTGCAATTTAAGTATTTTATGGGATGAAATCTTTATATTTTCAATACACTCAGGTTTAAATGATGGGGAAAATCTGATTTCATAGTGATATTCTGTGCATAATTTTTATGATATACTACTTTATAGTGATGCAATCTCAATTTATTTCCTTATAGAATCTAGAATCAGAATCTTAAACTAAGGCAGCAGACAGTCTAGTGTAATAAGTTATCTAAACTTTTGTGTTGCAGCTATGCTTCACCAGTGTTCCCATTCAGTTACTCGTTGTAATATGCTTGTTGTCAATTTCAGGATTTTTAAAAAGTCTACGCTTGAAAGTACTGGGAAGGTCAAATCTCATGAGTCAATTTCATACCCTGCCATTGTAAATGGAATCCGGTATTGAATCTCTTACATATAAAAAAGGTCAGTTTCACTGTAAATATCATGTCTGTCATTGAAACAAGACATAGCTTAGCTACTGATAGACGTCGTTATTCACCCACAATCTCCTTAGAGTCGTTTTTTAGTCATAAAGTCCAGTTCTCTCCAGTATGAATTCAGATCCATTAACAAGAGATCTATATAGATGAGTTTTTGAACATGGTGATTAACATTAGAAAGCTCTGAGGAATGCATTGAGCTTTTATTATCTGGGAGTTGTGTGACCTTCAGCAAATTACTCAATATCTCTGAATCTGAACTTTCTTATTTACAGAATGGAGATTTGAGGTATTTGTGAGAGTTACATGAAATAATATATATAAATTACCTGATACGTGGCAAGTACTTCATAAGTGCTACTATTATGTAAAATTTCTATTTTAGTTTCTTTTATATCTTCTAACCAACACACTCTTCTTTCATTGCTACCTAAATAAATCTTATCTCTCTTCTAACTTTTATCTTAAATTCAATTTTTCCTTTGAAATTTTTATACGTGTCCTGAAGTGTGAATGATTTCTCAGTCCTCTGAAGACCTCTAATATCTCCTGAAGTAAAAGTGAAATGAAAAGTAAGCATTATTATTTTGTTTTAAAGTTATATGTCACTTTGTTATTTTCTTAACAAAGTGTATTTGCTTGCTAAATCTATAACCCATGCATTAGCCAGAGGAGTATTGAGGACAATGGATATATGAGTAAATATATGAATTCTAGAACTCTGTTTCAAATTGTGTTAACATTATTTGCTCTTTAATGATGAAATACATCATTATCTTTTTCCTGTATACAGAATTTTAATATTTTGCATATGTAATTCATTTAGGTGAAAATAAGGCATAGGGGTGAAAACATATATTAACAAAAATGAAATAAAACAAAAGAAAAATCTTGCTTTGTTATATTAAACCTAATATTTTTAATCTTCAAAAATATTAGAACTTCTAAAAGTTTATAAAGAAAATATAGAGAACAAGCTTTTCTTTCTTAAACACAAGTTAACTTTATGCTCACTTTATTAAGTGGCATAAATATTGGATTTATTGCTGGCAGTTCTCCCAAAGTACATATTAGAGTTATTTTAGATAGCTTGTTTAGCCAGAAAAAAAATATTTCTTGATATAAGCTCATTTTAAATCATATGCCAATTGGTAGCGTTTCCCAAAGATTTTTTTGGAGAAGTTTGAAACTCAGTGAATTTCATTCTGATATTTGTATTGTATATATAATCTATTTTCCAGGCTTACTACATGCTTCCCTCAAATAATAAATCCAAGAAACGGCTTCATGTTCTTAAAGTAAGTCCAAATTTTATGCAATAGTTACATTTATTTGTCAATTAAAGTAGGCCAATCAAGGAAGTGATAGGCGCAAAAGAATAGTTGAGTTCACAATGGTAGATTCTAGAATGAGAATATGATTTTATTGTATCATATAATCACATAGTACCATCATAATAGATGTTAATATTTTAACAAAAAATATTAGCAAGAATAAAAACTTATTTTCTTTTTATTCAAGAATATTTCCTATTCAAGAGCATCCTTGAAAGTACATACAAACCATATGAAAGACTTATTAGCTTCTAGATTGATTTGTCTCTTTGACTCTAGATAGACATAAAGAACTCATTTATTTTTCAGCCCTAATCTCAAGTGTTGGTCTCAGTCATTTCCAATTTGATGCTTGAAATGTATATAGGGTGGGGAAAAAGTAGGTTTACAGTTATTCATATGGAAAATAGTATAATAATTCATAAATAATAATACAAGAATAAATTTTGTTTTGCATATTTACTACTTTTGCCTCACACTGTAAGATAATTATAAAAAATATATTAAGATGCTTTATTTTTTCCTTTCTTTTGCCAGGAACATTTATTTCACTTACATGTCCTTTACTTTCCATGACAATTTATTCATTAGTTGGGTATTGCAGAGGTATGGTTAGGGAAGAAGAGGTCATGAAGACTCCCCCATTGACATATAAAATGTAGGAAATACATAAGAGCTACTTGCTTAGAGAAATAGGTGAACCAGGGCTTGTGGGTTCATTGAAATAAGCTAGATTTTGTGGGGAGAACCTGACAGAGGATGTGACCAGATTTTCAAGAGAGAAAACTCAACTGTCTGGTTGACATTTGGAATTAAGCAATGCTGCCCTCTAGAGGACTTTGATATACGTGCCTACGTAGCCCTCCAAAATTCAGTGTGATGGGAGCTGGTTTTAATTGTATTTAATATTTATTAACTTTCACTTAAATAGTCATATGTATTTACTGGAAAAGGCATTATAGACTTGCAAAAACAATTTGCTTAATGGGTTAGTTAATAAATAGCAAAATATTGTGCATGTAATTCCTATATATCTTTACCACTGTTATCAGTACTCTTTCATAAATGTATTTGTTTATCTACATATATATTTCAACCATTTAACGTGCTTCAAAAGAAACAAGAATTTCATAATAATTTAACAGAACAAAAACCAGTTTTCCCCTTTCATTTCTGCTCACCCTCCATATTAAAGAAATTTATTCAGTAAAAAGAAATAGAAAATTAGTGGTCTGCCTCCATAATTTTTACCCTGGAGAATAAAAACAGAAAAAAAAAATTAATTATATTCTTTATTTTAATTGATATAATATGAGACAACATCAAGGATTGAGTGGCAAAAGATCAATGTTGTAGAATGAAAGAAACCTACACAATGTGTTAGATATACAGAGTTTGTATTCTTTCTTTGTGATTTCATCAAAACTTTACTTCTATAATCTATGATCCTGATCTCTAATATATCAGTTTGTTCTCAAAACAATGTAATCTCATTTTCAGGTTGTAATTTTGAAAGCTTTCCAGATTCATTCTCTAGAATGAGCCAGTTTCCTTACATAAATCTCAAATGTTAAGGCTATAATTTGAGACGATTTTAAAAGGACAGGGATTGCTCTGGCCCTGGTGGCTCAGTGGTTGGAACATTCTCCCGAACAACAAAAGATTGCAGATTTGGTTATGGTCAAACTAGGGCACATACTGGGTTGTGGGTTCAATCCCGTTGGGTGAATACAGGATCAATGTTTCTCTCTCTCTCTCTCTCTCTCTCTCTCTCTCTCTCTCTCTCTCTCTCTCTCTCTCTCCC
>PVJN01041302.1:0-18820 GCA_004026805.1 Lasiurus borealis
GATTACCCTATGTCTCTTGATTGGAGCATTTAATCCATTTACATTTAAAGTTATTATTGATAGGTGTTTATCTGTCAACATTTTTAGTCTTTAGCCTAGAGTGCCTTCTTTGCTTCATATTTCTTTTTTTTACAGCAGACCCTTTAACATTTCTTGCATTGCTGGTTTGGTGGTAATATATTCCCTTAGTCCTTTTTTTGTCTGTGAAGCTCCTGTTTTCACCTTCAATTTTGATTGAAAGCCTTGCAGGGTATAGTATTCTGCGATTCAGACCATTCCTTTGCATGACTTTTTATATTTCATTCCATTCCCTTCTGGCCTGATGAGTTTCTGTTGAAAAATCAGTAGCTAGTCTAATGGGAGTCCCTTTGTAGGTAACTTTCTGTTTCTATCTGGTGGCTTTTAAGATTCTTGCTTTGTTGTTGCTGTTTGTCAATTTAGTTATAATGTGCCTTGGTGTTGTTTTTGTGGGATTCATTTTGCTTGGGACTCTGTGAGCTTCTTGGATTTGTGTGAGTGTTTTCTTTCCTATAGTGAGGAAATTTTTTGTCATTATTTCTTCAAACACATTCTCTAATCCTTGTTCAGTTTCCACTCTTTCTGGAACCCCAATTATGCAGATGTTGTTTTTTTTCGTGTTATCCCAAAGTTCCCTTAGGCTCTCCCCTTGCTTTTTAATTTTTTTTTCTAGAAGCTGCTGTACTTGAGTATTTTTTCCTACCATGTCTTCTAGCTCACTGATGTGGTCCTCTGCTTCTTCTAGTCTACTTTTGATGCTTTCTATTGAGTTCTTTAAAGCAGTGATGTCATTTTTTATTTCTTTGTGCATTTCTTCTTGCTTCTTCTTCATTTCCTCTTGATTCTTACTCACTTTGTCGACTTTGTTTTCAATTCTTTTCAGCCACCTTATGATCATTTCTCTGAACTCTTTCTCTAGCAGGCTTATTTCTGCTTCTATTTCATTTACTTCCTTTTCTGGTGATACCTGCCTATCTGTCATATGCGGGGTGTTTCTTCTTCTGCCCATGGTTTTTCTTCTTCAGGTGTCCTGTTATGTAGTTCTCTCTTCTACATTGATTCAAAGGCACAAACTACAACCCGACCCGGTACAGCACACAAGGCACTGGACAGAAATGTATTCACCATGTTAATAATCACCAATAAAGTGACAACCAATGAAAGACAAATTAGGAGTAAATAGAGAAAGAAGAAGAGGAAAATGAAGGAAAAAGAAAGGAAAGAAGTGCCAAAATCAAATTGGGAGAGGGAGCAAAAAATAAAGAAATGAATTAACAAAAAATAAAATTAAATTAAATTAAAAAAAGGAGTAGAAAAAGGAAAGAGAAACAAAGTCAGAGAGAAAATAAAGTGGGTAAGAGAGAAAAGGGGAACAAAATATAGATGTTAGGAGAAAAATCCAGTAGAACAGTCACTAATCCCAATAAAGGCCAGCAACCAGTACTGAGAGATTAATACAAACTACAAATAACAACTGGTTTTGAGAGAGGTGAGGGAAAAGAGAGGTAAAAAACAAAGTAAGCAAAAAACAAAATAAAACAAGTAGAATAAGCTAAAATAATCTCAGAAAAAAGTTGAAAAAATCGATATAATCACTATTCAGGCAAATAGCAACAAAAGAACATAGAACAAAAACAACTTTTTGGCTAGTGAAGACAAGAAGAGAGAGGTTTGTATGGACTTGTAGTAGGGGAATTGAAATTAGATATATAAGTGGGGTGAGATTTTTAGCCAGGTAAAGAGAAAGAATAGGGAGAATCTAAAGTTGGAAAAGGGAAAGAGAAAGAAGACAACAAAATGGGGAAAGTTAGGAGGAAAGTGTTGGCATAAAGGTAGAGTTGAGTTGGAGTAAAATTATGCTAAAGGAAAGATGAAAATAGAATGTAGAACTCTAATCCCGATGTAAAATAAAGAGAAAACAAAATGACACTTGTTTTTTTCCAAAAAGGTAAAATACTAGTAGTAATAATACTAGTTGAAAACAAAAATGGAATAATTAAAAAGGTAAAATAAATTGAGGCAGAAAGAAAAAAATAGTCTTTTAATGAAAATATGTAAAAATGAAAATTAAAAAAAAATTAAAAAATTAAAAAAAAAGAAAAAGAAAAAAAATAGAATGGTCATTCACTTCCACTATTATTCTGCTTGTCACTCCTATTTCACAGTAGGGAATGTATTGCTGTTCCCTTGTTCCACTGTTGGTGTTTTAATCTCTTTATTCTTTTGTGGTTATGCGAGAGTCAATTTGTGTGTCATCCACTGGGTGGCAGTGTTTCAGAATTGATCTCTGAGACAAAGCACAGGACCTCTCTAGGCTGTGCTCAGATCCTGCTACTCTGTGGTTCTCAAAGCCGGGTTGTGGGGATTTTGCAGCCGGGATACTATAATAACTCCCAGGCTGTCCCTCTGCCTCAGATAAAAAATGAGTCCTTTTCCAGAGCTGCCTTCTGTCAACAGCTCTGAGAGTTTGCCTCCAGATTTAGGGTTCATGACCTGCCCCACTTCCTCAGACCTCTCCAGAGGCAGCTTTCCCAAAGCCCAGTTCCCACAGTTTGCGCGTCTCTGTTCTGTGGGGCAGGAGACCTCACCTTATCCCAGGCTAAATCTTACCTTTCTGTGTGCCATGTGGATCTCTGAATCGGCTGCCCACGTGTCTGCGCCATTTGGAGAGCAGTGTTCTGGGTCCCCGACTGTTCGGTGGGTGTTTCAGCCGCAGCTTTCAGGCTGCCGCAGACATCCACCTCCCTCTGCAAGATGGCGTGGTCTCCGTGTTCATGCTGGTGGCTCCGGCCGACAAAAACCTTGTGGCAGCGGGGCTGTCTGGCCAGAAGAGCCCCATCCAGCAGTTCCAGCCTTCTCCTGGAGGACAACTGACTCTTAATTTGCCAACAAACACTCCCCGTGTGATTCTCAGCTGCTCTCTCTCCCTCTGCCCAGCAACAAAGCTCCAGATATGTCCATCTATTCTGCCACCATTTCCGCACCCTTCTTCAAGCATTTAAGTTATCTGAGGATAAGGATCAGTTTTGTTCATCTTTGTATATCCTGTTCTTGGCACTTAGTAAAATGCTCTATAGTGTATGTTGAATTAAATGTGGTAAGTCTTGTTGTTTTTCTCTTTCAAATATAATGAAGAAATTGCCACCTATATATTATAGAAGAAGAGAAGTTCTTGCCCCAGAGCCACAAGCAGTCTAGGCAATGGCCTTAGGAGGTTTTAGGTGATGCGAAAAATTGACCTTGGTGCACAGAAAAATAGCAACCTCATCAGCTACCCTGAGATTATCTGTTTATCTCCCACCTCAATTAACTATGAACTGTTTGAGGGAAAGGACCATATCTTTTTTATCTTTGAGTCTAAGATCTGAGCAATATTAATATTCCATTGTTGCTATAACAAATTGCCACTTAGTAGTTTAAAACAACATACATGTATGACCTTCTATTCCTAGAGATCAATGGGATAACTAAGATAAAATCAAGATGTGGCAGAACTGAATTCATTTTTGGAAGCTCTGGGAAGAATCCACACTCTGATCTTTTCAAGCTTATGAGGCTGCTCATATTCCTTGGCTTGTAGTATCCTTCTGTGCTTTAAGCTAGCAATGGCCAATTAAGTCTTTCTCACTTTGATATTTTTCAATCTTACTCCCTCTTCCATTTATAAAAAGCCTTGTGGTTTTATTAGACCTCTCTGGATAATTCAGGATACTCTCCCTCTATCAAGATAAGCTGATTTGCAACCTTAATTTTATCTTCTACCTAAATTTTTCTTTGTCATTTTAGACTTTGCATAACGAGTGGACAGGGCCTTTGGTGTGTGTGGCCTGGTGTCAAGACTCAGGGTAGTCAGAAAATTGTGAAAGCAATGTTGATTGGAGTGGGGTTATGGATGGTGAGGATAAAATTTCCTGGTAAGAATGGATGGTTTCAGCTGCTGGGCCTGATAGTGGCTTTTCCTGTAGGAGCCAATGTGGTAGACTGACCCTAAAGTTACGTTTGATGAATTATATCTCTTGAGGTTCACAGATTTGTGTAATATTTTTCCCTAGACTGTGAGTAAGACCTGTAACTGGCTTCTAAGTAACAGAATATGGCAAAGATGATGGGATTTCATTCTTATGATTAGGTTATTATATGGCAAAGGCAATAGGTTATTATTCCCATGCTCATGTTACATCATATGACTTTAGTCTTAGTAGACTGGAGCTGAAGACTCTGTTTGTGGTCTTGATGAAGGAAAAGGCCATCAGGGAGAAGCCCATTTGCAGGTGGCCTCTAGAAATAGGAGAGAGCCACCAGGACTTGTGAACAACCTCTACCCAATATCTAGGAAAAATCCAGAACCCTCAATAATACAGCCCAAAGGAAATAAATTTAATGAATTTGGAAGCAGATGCTTCCCCAGATGAACTTCCAGATGAGAATACTTCCCAGTTAAAACCTTGATTTCAACTTTTAAAATTTAAGCAGAAGACTCAGTTAAAGTTATGTCCAGACTCCTGAGCTACAGAATCTGTGACATAATATATGTGTATCATTCCAAACTGCTAATTTGGAGACTCCTGCAGGCAATTTTGGAATCATGGAGGAGCTATCCACACTTTGGGGAGAAAGAAGTCCTGACTGTAGTTTAGCTCCATTTTGATGCTGGAAAGAAAAGCAAAGAACAGGTTGAAACTCATTACTCTTTACCCAATTGTCAGTGATAAAGAAGTTAATAGAATGTATTGTTCTGATTCTGCTAGGCTTCCTCCCAACCCTTCCTGAGGCCAACATTTGGAATTGAAGTTCATAGCAGGGGACTTTGCTTCATTAATCCTCACAGCAGTGCTCTAACAGAAGGCTTTTTGAGCTTCCATTTTCTTTCAGATAGAATCACAGAGAGGTCTCATTTTCTAAAATTGTAATAAAGAGTCAGGTAAATAGCAGGGCATGGATGAATAACATTCATTATGCTTGGGCAGGTTAGTTATTAAAATTGTATGCTCTGCTTACTGAATATACCATTTAATACCCCCATTCTGGAAATACAAAAATTAGTCAAAATTTAGTGTGGATTAAAAACTATTTGAAAAGTCTATTTTATATTCATGGTCATATTTAGATGGTGGATTTTTATACTTGTAAATGACTTTAAAATCCTCTTGCCCAGCCACTCTCCTATCTCCACAGATATAATTATTGAGTGTAAAAGGATTAAGTGAATGTTCCACATGGTTACACAGCTAATTCTTATGAGAATACAGTTTACAAGCTCAGAGTTTCATAATATTTTCACATATACACTTTAGAATCAGAATTTGTGAAAGGTAATAACAGCCTGCGAAGTCCATACTTCTGTCTTAAACAGAACTAAATATATCAGACACATCCAGACATGTAATGATTTCTTTTTACAATTATTTCCATACAATTCATTGGTATCTCAGTTTCAATTTCAATTGATGTCTCCTGGCATTTTGAATAATAATCATTCTTGTTTTCCTTGGTTTAGGTATTGATTATGGTCTGAAATGTGGTGCCATTTTTCATAGGCCTGTGGACTCTCTTATTTTGGACTGAGGGACCAAGGACAAAAGGTTTACATTATACTATTTTGCCCTTGGTTGGGATACTGGGCAGGGATTTGGATCAGAACTAAAAGGGACACTTGTATGTGGTCTGAATATCCAGATGGTTTTTGACGTAGGCTTCTTTTATGGCAGCATGAAGAGTACAAGTATGCTACCCAGATAAAGAGCCATCAGGTTGCTTGTAGCTCGTTCAGAAAGAGATAGGGGTGACGGTATAGCATGACCTCATTCTGGGGCTAAACATAAAATCACAGAACACTAGAGCTGGGAGATTCTTTGGAATTTATTGTGTCCAATCTCACACTTTATAGATCATTGGTCTGAAGCATTGAAAGATGACTTGTCCAAGAACCTATAGCTAGTAGTGGCAGTCTTAGAACTTGGAAGTTTCTAAGTATAATTTTCATTTACTTTCTGTATTTGCTATTTTTATGTTTTTATTCACCCCACTGAATTATTTACACACACATACGCACACACACACATACATTTTTACTTCTCTACCACATTTTTGGAATTGATGATGATGCTGATAACAGAGGATAAATCCACAAAAATTGTTTTGAAAGCTTATTGTGGGAGTAGTGTGGTAAAGATCACTGGATTTGGAGTTAGAAGACCAGGACTTGCCTTTGGTTCTCACTCACTTAAAGAGGATCAGCTTTTTTTGAGTCTCAGTGTCCTCATTTATAAAATGTAGATAGAGAATTAATGGTGAGGTAGAGAGTGAAGGAATAGTTAGGAAGCTTCTTAGGGGAAGGCTGGGACAGTGGGGTCCAATGATTATGTTTCTGGGAGTTGGGCTTCTTTGAGAGCTGCTGTTAAAATGCTTTGTAAATTTCAAAGTGCTCTCCACATGATTATAGAACTTTGCCTAACTTGTTCTTGAGACTGAGACTGTGAGCTCAGCCTGACACCAATAGCACCATAGGATGTCTATTGCGATTCAAGATATTTGTGTTTTTGGGCAATGCTTACATGACCATCTGGGGCCTTGCTTCTGGAACCAAGCAGCAGAGGAGCTGGGAATAGTAGTGGCAACAGGGGCTTGAAGATCCTCAGAATTCCAGATCTGCTGAAAGGGAAAGCACACAGTTCGGGAACTTTACAATATAAGCCTCGTGTGAACTGAAAAGATGTTGTGAACACCTTAGGTATTTTGACCTAAGGAACCAATCATAGGTCAAAATATTTTTGAACTCTTAATTTCTGTAGTTTAATGGGAAGCTGTAACATTGATTGAAGTTCTAATTTCAATGGTCATCTTCAGATTATCTTTTTTAGTTCATATTTACTAGATGTGTAATGAAGCAGAACTAACCTTTGTTACTCAATGAACATTGGCACTATCTTCTCTTGCTTCTTTAGTACTCTGGAAGACTTAATTTTTTTAGAACCTCACTTAAAAGCATTAAAAAAAATAAACTTCACAGGAGACAGATGTGAGAGAGAAACATTGCTTGGTTGCATCCCATAAGCATCCAGACCGGGGATCCAACCTGCAATCTTTTGGTGTATTGGACAATGCTACAACTGATTTGAGTCAAGGCTAGAAGATGACTTTGACATCTCCATATAGGTAATTCTAGGCAAATCTAAAGAGAAGTTTAGAGCAATATTTGGCAATGGTGAGAATTAGTAAATGTATCAGAATCTTAATCCACAATAATGGAAATTAGAAAAGAATCTTGGAGAGGAAACCAAGATGGTGGCATAGGTGAACACTAAATTGCTGCCTCACACAACAATTTCAAAACTACAACTAAAAGACAGAATGGACATCATCCAGAACCACAAGAAAGCTGGCTGAGTGAAAATTCTACAACTATAGGGAAAGAGAGGGACTCACAGAGACTCAGAGGAGCTTCAAAAAGCTGAGGTATGGAGACATGCACTTGTAGAGAGTGGGCGCCAGAATGCCTGGCTGGCTTCCTCTGGAGGGAGGGAGACACAGTCTCCTATCTGCACTGAACCCCTTATCCTACAGCACTGAACCCGTGTTCTGGGCAAGACTCATACGAGAGGAGTCTGGACTGTGAAAGGAAATTTAGGGAAGCCGTGAAAGGGCAGGGGTCTGGGGGCCCGCACACTGCTGCCCGCAGAAGACAGACTGCTGAGTGTGCTGCTGACTTTCTCTAGTGGGCAAGAGACAGAACTTCCCAACTGTGCCACTTCTAAAAGCACTGAGCCCAGTTTCAGGTGAGACCCTGGAGACCCATACTCACACGGGTTCTGGAGCTCAGGGCAGCTGGAAAGGTCAGCGGTCTAGAGGCAAGTGTGCACATGTGCACACGGATGGCTCCAGTGATTAACTTGAGACCCAGGGGCCACATAGGCTAAGACCTGAGACTCCACCCCACCCAAGCTCAACAAAGAGGCCTTTGCAGTTTTGTAAGTATTGTATCATAAGGCTGATTCCAACACAAAAGTTCTCCTGGCATAGTAAAAATGCAGAGACAAAGGGACAGATCACAAACAAAAAAAATGGAGGAAAACAAATGACTGGATATAGAGTTCAAAACCATGGTTATAAGGTTTTTCAAGAATATGATAGAAAAGATGGATAAATTTAGCGAGACCCATGAGATGAAAAAGGACCAACTAGAAATTAAACATACACTGACTGAAATAAAAATATATTATACAGAGACTTAACAGCAGACTAGAGAAAGGCAAGAATCAAGTCAAAAATTTGAAATATAAAGAAGCAGAAAACACTCAACTGGAAAAATAAAAAGAAAAAGGAATCCAAAAATGTGAAGATAGTGTAAGGAGCCTCCGGGACAACTTCAAGCATACCAACATCAGAATTATGGAAGTGCCAGAAGAGAGAGAGCAAGATACTGAAAACCTATTTGAAGAAATAATGACTGAAAACTTCCCCCACTTGATGAAAGACATAGACTTACAAGTCCAGGAAGCACACATAACCCCAAAGAAAAGGAATCCAAAGAAGACCACACCAAGACACATCATAATTAAAATACCAAGAGCAAAAGACAAAGAGAGAATATTAAAAGCAGAAAGAGAAAAACAGTTCATTACCTACAAGGGAGCAACAATTCGATCGTCAGCTGATTTCTCAACAGAAACTATGCAGGCCAGATAGGAGTGACAAGAAATATTCAACGTGATGAATAGCAAGAACCTATAACCAAGGATACTCTACCCAGCAAAGCTATCATTCAGAATTGCAGGGCAGATAAAGAGATTCACAGATAAGAAGAAGCTAAAGGAGTTCATCAACACCAAACCAGTATTATATGAAATGCTGAAAGATACTCTTTAATAATAATAATAAGAAAAAGGTAAATAGAAAAATTATGAACAACAAATACATATCTATCAACAAGTGAATCTAAAAATTAAGTAAATTAAAAATCTGATGAACAGAATGAACTGGTGAATATAATAGAATCGGGAGCATAGAAAGGGAGTGGAATCAAAATTCTCAGGGGGAAAGGGGTGAGGGGTTGCAGGGGAGATTGGACAAAAATCATACACCTATGGATGAGGACAATGCAGGGGGAGGTAAGGGTAGAGGGAGGGATGAGAGCTGGGTGGAGGAGAGCTATGGGGGGGGAGCAGGGAAGAGGAACAATTGTAATAATCTGAACAATAAAGATTTATTAAATTAAAAAAAAACAGAATCTTGGATTCTAAAAAGAAATGGTAAATGAAAGTTTAACCATGGGGAACCCCAGTTTAGAAATATGTTTCTAAGATTTATAGTTCTTTTGCTTCAGTTCTTGGCAAAAAAGAGAAATCAATATAACATAAGCAGTTTCCAAGGGACAAAGTAAAGCATAAACAGAATTTCAATGATTTTTATTTTTCTTAGTGTGAACTTTTTAGAGACATTCTGAGAAAATCATATTAGAACTGTTTTTTTTTTCCAAGGTTGCAGTTTGGGGAGCAGAATCATAAGTTAGAAAGGGAAGTTCCATAATGAAAATGCTGGGAACAAATAAATAGAATATAAACCAGAAGGACTGCCATTTTTCTAAGCCAGAAATGAATTTATTTTCATGTAAAGTGTTGAATTAAAACCTTAAGTGCAATATTTTAAACTTTAAGACAAAGGAAAACCCAAGGTATAGTCAAATAAATTATTTTCTGAGATGCTATAAGGCAGTGATATATACTTAGAAGTTTTTACTGAAATATTTATTTCAAAGTTTTCAACTACTCTGTAGCCTCTGACTGCTACTCTGAAGCATGTTGCAAAGTTTTCTTTGTGGCCTATACTAGTACATCTCTGCTAGCTTGCAAATAAATAAGTCATGCAGATGGCTGTAATGTAAGAGCGGGCTTATGCTTGCCTTAAAAATAGGATTAAAAGGCAGGTTGTGAAACTATGAAACTGTTTGTGAAGACTTCCACATTAACAAGAAAAGTATGATAGTTATCCCCATAAATTGGTCACAGATGTGCTTCTTTAGCATTTCCCTTGACCCACTGGCCATCTATCAAAACTTTTTCTTTTCCTGACCCAACTCAGTTCCTCATATTGTACTTTCTGCAGGAAGAGAAGTTCAGTTTAGACTCTGAGTTCCCCAAGGTTTCCTTAAATCTTTCTTTCCTTATTGAGGTCTCCTTTATCGCAAAAAAAAAAAAAAAATTGTAGACAGTCACAGAAGTAGAAAAACAATGAAGCCACCTTAACTGGTTTGGATCAGTGGATAGAGTGTCAGCCTGCCAACTGAAGGGCCCAGGTTCGATTCTGGTAAAGGGCATGTACTTTGGTTATAGGCACATCCCCAGGAGGGGGTGTGTAAGAGGCAGCTAATTGATATTTCTAACTCTCTAAAAAAAATTCTTCTCCCTTCCTCTCTGTAAAAAAAATCAATAAAACAACAACAACAAAAAAGCCAAAAGTGAGATTAGATGATGGATATTACAAGAAATTAGCATATCCACATTCTTTCCTCAGCTTCAAGCTGTCTTTCAAAGGTGTCCCATTTAACATTTTCTGGACAACCTTTTTCTTTTTTAAGTCTTTATTGTTAAAAATATTAGATATGTTCCTCCTTTCCTCCATTGACATTTCCCACCCAGCCCCTGCCCTAATCCAACCTTCACCATTCTAGTGTCTGTGTCCGTGGCTTATGCATTATACATATGAGTTCATTGGTTGATCTCCCCTTCACACACCCTCTGCCTTCCCTCTGAGGTTTGACAGTCTGTTCCATGCTTCATGCCTCTGGGTCTATTTTTGTTTATCAGTTTATGTTGTTCATTAGATTCTACATATGAGTGAGGTCATGTGATACTCTCTGACTGGCTTATTTCATTTAGCATAATGCTTTCCAGGTCCATCTATGCTGTTGCAAATGGTAAGGCTTTTTCATTTTTTAAGGCTGCATAATATTCCATTGTATAGATGTACCACTGTTTTTTTTTTTTTTTTTAATAGGGGTGGGCAAAAGTAGATATATAGTTGTGAGCATGTGAAACACAGAAGTCAATAAAGCTATATTAATAATCATAACCTGTTTGTCTTTTTATATATAAACAAGTGTAAATCTACTTTTACTCCCCAACTGGTATAAAAACATATCTTCTACTTGTTTTCTGATTTTGTGAATATTAATAACCTAATATATGTCCTTGCACACCTTCCTACTTATAACACAGAGGCTTAGTTTACTTTTTTAAAAAATTAAATCTTCATTATTCAGATTATTACATTTGCCTCTCTTCTTTCCCCTCCACAGCACCTCTCCACCCGGCTCCCACCCTTCCCTCTCCCCTTACCTCCCTCCCGTTGACCTCATCCATAGGTGTATGACTTTTGTCCAGGCTCTCCCTGTACACCCCTCACCCCTTTCCCCCTGAGAATTATCAGTCCATTCCCTTTCTGTGCTCCTGATTCTATTATAATCACCAGTTTATTCTGTTGATCAAATTTTTAATTCACTTAATTTTTAGATTCACTTGTTGATAGATATGTATTTGTTCATAATTTTTTGGCTTTTACCTTTTTCTTCTTCCTCTTCTAAAAGAGTACCTTTCAGCATTTCTTATAATACTGGTTTGGAGTTGATGAACTCCTTTAGCTTTTTCTTTTCTGTGAAGCTCTTTATCTGCCCTTCAATTCTGAATGATAGCTTTGCTGGATAGAGTATTCTTGGTTGTAGGTTCTTGCTATTCATCACATTGAATATTTCTTGCCACTCCCGTCTGGCCTGCATCGTTTCTGTTGAGAAATCAGCTGACAGTTGTATGGGTGCTCCCTTGTAGGTAATGAACTGTTTTTCTCTTGCTGCTTTTATTATTCTCTCTTTGTCTTTTGCTCTTGGTATTTTAATTATGATGTGTCTTGGTGTAGTCCTCTTTGGATTTCTTTTATATGGGGTTCTGTGTGCTTCCTGGACTTGTAAGTCTATTTCTTTTACCAGATGTGGGAAGTTTTCAGTCATTATTTCTTTAAATAGGTTTTCAGCATCTTGCTCTCTCTCTTCTTCTGGCATCCCCAAAATTCTGATGTTGGTATGCTTGAAGCTGTCCCAGAGGCTCCTTACATTATCTTCACATTTTTGGATTCTTTTCTCTTCTTGCTTTTCCAGTTGAGCATTTTCTGATTCTTTATATTTTAAATTTTGGACTTGATTCTTGCCTTTCTCTAGTCTGCTGTTAGGTCTCTGTATAATATTTTTATTTCAGTCAGTGTATGTTTAATTTCTAGTTGGTCCTTTTTCATCTCTAGTTGAATCTTTTGCATCTCTAGTTGGTCCTTTCTTTATCTCCTCTTGGCTCTCGCTAACTTTATCCAACTTTTCTAGCATATTCTTGAAAAACCTTATAAGCATGGCTTTGAACTCTATATCCAGTTGTTTGTTTTCCTCCATTTCTTTTGTGTGTGATCCCTTCCCTTATCTCAGCATTTTCACTATGCTGGGAGAACTTCTGTGTTGGATTCAGCCTTGATACTAGACTTGTAAAACTGCAGAAGCCTCTCTTTTGAGCTTCGGATGGGTGGAGTCTCAGGGCTTAAGGGACCGCCTTGCCTTCCAGTTGGCCCCGCCCTCCACAGCTCCTGTGTCTCACGTGACTGGGTAATCACTGGAGCGGTCTTTGTGCGCGCACGCCTGCAGTGCCTCTAAACTGCTGCCTTTCCGAGTTTAGGTCCCCAGCATTTCACTGGAAAGAGGGGCTTAGTCGAGTCAGAAGTGGCACAGTCGGGAGGATCTGTTTCCTGCCCACTCTGAAAGCCAGCGGCACAATCAGCAATTTGTCCTCTGCGCAGTATTGTGCGCGCCAGCAGACCTCTGATCTTTTGCGATTCCCCTAAATTTCCATGCACCTCTCCCTTTTCGCAGTCCAAACTCCCTCCATATGAGTCTTGGCTGGACCTGGGGTTTAGTGTCATAAGATAAGGGGTTCAATGCCTTTGAGAGTCTCCGTTTTCCTCCTGCCAGAGAAAACTAGCCAGGCTTTCTGGCCCCCACTCTCTCAGTGGGCATCTCCGTACCTCAGCTTTTTGCAGCTCCTCTTGGTCTCCGTGAGCCCCTCTCGTTCCCTCTAGTTGTAGAATTTCCACTCAGCCAGCTTTCCTGCAGTTCTGGATGATGTCCGTTCTGTCCTCTATTTGCAGCCTTGAAATTGTTGTGCCAGGCATCAGTATTGGTGTTCACCTATGCCGCCATCTTGGATTCTCTCCCCTGTACCACTGTTTTTTAAATCCACTCATCTGCTGATGGGCACTTAGGCTGTTCCCAAATATGAGCTGTTGTAAATTGTGCTGCTATGAAAATAGGAGTGCATATATTCTTCCTGATTGGTGTTTTCTGGTTTCTTAGGATATATTTCTAGGTCAAATGGGAGTTCCATGGGCAAACTTTTCAAGACTATTCAACAACTTCCTAAATTTTCCCTTTAAATTCTCATTACAGTAATCTACCTCATGCAGTTTAATTTGATTTATATTCTTCCTAATCTCTCATAGCTGTATATTCGGTAAGCATATTTTTCAAGTTGAAATTATAAGCTCCATTAGGGCAAGGACATCCTAAACTTATCTTCTATACCTGAACATTGTAGGATGTAATTAATACACTTGGGTACTAATAAGTACTGTAGTCCTCAAGGATCAGGACTTACATATTCTCATTACATCTTAATAATGAGGGAATTTAATTAAATATCATAGCACCATAAAAATAAATGAAACACTTCTCAGAGTCTAACAGAAACCCTGTCTTTTCAGTTTTATTTGTGAACTCTATTTTTTCTTGCTGTGTAAGTAGCAAACACATTGTTGAGCTAGATATAATTTTTCCATTTAAAAGCAACTGTTGTGAATCAAGGAAAACAAAATTAAATAAAAATTGAGAAGGGAATGAGCAAGAGTAACAGGCTCAACACTCTTTTGTTAGGGGATTAATGCATTAATCATTCTGTTATCTGCTCTTTTGAGCTTTGCCAAAGTTGCTGGATAGGCATTAGTTCAAATTAAAGAACTTTAGAACTTTTCTTCTTATGTTATCCACTGTTTTGGAATGAAAGAAGATGAATGGTGATAGCATGGTCCCAATAGTCTAATTACAGTTTCTTTCTTTCTTTTTTTTTTTTTGCTAAGAAATTGTAGAAAATGTCACTTTGAATTTTAAAAATTAAGAGCTTCATTGTCAGAATGTCACTAATGCATATAACTACTATTTTAGATTATCAAGATGGTCTAAAAACAGACATTTTATTTTAATACTCACTATTCAAAAGTGACATTTGCTAATAACCTAAGAAAGTTACCTACTGTGGTGGCCAGTGTTGAGTTATAAAGTTTAGCATTTTTGACATGGGCTACCAGCACTATGTGTAATGCACAGGAAGAGAGTAAGAATCAATAAACATGCCAATTAAAAATATTAAAAACCTGAAATATTTCCTAGTAATTCCACTAGGAAAGACAAAATGTAATAGTCAGTAGCAGTTATTTCTTGACAGATTGCCCACTCTAGGCTTGCAAAATTGCCACAATTCACATTTAAAAAGTTAGGTGAATCTTAGCAGATTGAGGTTGGCAGGCAACATGGGTAGGTTAATTGCTAAAGCTTCAAGATATCTTTCAGTGCTGTGCTTCCTTACTTGTGCATTGATTAAAAATTTTTTAAAAAAATTCAGTTTTCTTCCACAATTAGAAACTTACCTTGTATAATTAAGAAAATATTGGATAGTTAATTAAGGCAGTCTTTGATATTTTTCAATAATTCCTCAAACGGCCTTCATGGACTTTGAGATAAAAGCTCAGTGTCTCATTACCAGATGTTAGGTTTATTTGTGAATGCTATTAAAACACTTAGTGGCTAGTGTGTTTTGTTATTTGGAAAAGGAGTAAATATGGCTTAGTTTAAAAGTTTAGGTCTATCCAATATGGTGCTTTGGCTCAAAGAAAGTGTTATTAAGCCTTCTATAAAGATGAGTCTATTTATTGTGTTAAATGGGATTTCACGAGTATATTGGTATATTTTTAAATTTGATTAATTATCTTGATTATGAAAGTAACAAATGTTTATCATGGAAAACTTGAGTTGGAAAGAAAAAATAAATTACTGGAAATCATCCAAAGAAAACTTTAACATTTTAATTTTATTAAACATTTTTTTTTTCTGTGCTCAGAGATACCTCTGCTAGAAATGTGGATATTTGCTCAGTCACATGCAGAAAAATGTTGGAGGTTTGAGACAGTCTAAGAAAGTATAGAGAGAGATGAGAAGGGGGTCAAAGGCAGAATGCTGGTTTTAATATATATGGAAGAGAATGAGAAACTAGCAAAACAGACTGAGAAGGAAAAAAATGTAGATTCAAGGAGATCCAGGACTGAGCATTGCCATCAAAGCCAAAGTGGTAGAGAATTCCCATTAGGGTGTGGTCAATAAGAAGGCCAAGTAAGTTGGATTTTAAGATTAAATTGTTTTTTGGAAAATAGTGGGATACTGGTGATTGCATCAAGTAAGCCTAACTGCAATGATGGAGGCTGGGCTTGACTGAATAGAATCTTAATTATGAAAGGAAGGTAAGATATATTCTAGTGAGAGATAGGCTTAGAAGATCAAAGGAAATACTTCAGCACATCCACAGATCATGGTGAAGTTGTCAGAGCAATGCAGAAACAAAATATATTATATACATACCTCTTTATTGTGTACTTTGCTTTATTGTAATTTGAGGATATTGTGTTTTCAATATTGGGACAAGATCTACCACCAGGAAAGATAAAAACTTGCTGAAGGCAAGTAATGGTTAGCATTTTTAGCAATAAAATATTTTTAATTAAGGCATGCACATTAATTTTTTAGACATAATGCTATTGCACACTTAATAGAATTTGCAATATACTGTAAACATAACTTTTATATGCCTGGGAAACAAAAAAAATCATGAGACTTGTGTTATTGCAATATTTGCTTTGTTGTAATGCCTGTAGTCCCTCCTTACCCACACTTTTGCTTCCCACAGTTTAAGTTACTTGTAGTCAATCTAATTCCAAAAATATTAAATAGAAAATTCTAGAAATAAACAATTCATAAATTTGTAATTGTATACTATTTGAGTAATGTGATTAAATCTTGCATGTCCATCTCTATATTACTGAGAATGTGAATGGTCCCTTTGTCCAACATATTCCACACTTTATATACTACCCATCCATTAGTCACTTAGTAGCCATCCAGTTTTCAGACCAACTATCATGGTAACTCAGTGTTCATCTTTAAGTAACCCTTATGGCAGACTAACGTTATGTCAGAATGCCTATATCATTCACCCCATTTCATCTCATCATGCAGGCATTGTGTCATCTCACATCAACACACAAAAAAGGGTGAGTATAGTAAATGAGATTTTTTAAGACAGAGACCATATTTATATAACTTTTATTATAGTACATTATTGTAATTGTTTTAGTTTATTATTAGTCACTAGAGGCCCAGTGCATGAATTTGTGCACTGTTGGGATACCTTGGCCTGTCCAGTGGGGATTGGGCTGAAACTGGCTCTCTGACATCTCCTGAGGGTGTCCCAGATTACAAGAGGGTGCAGGTCAGGTTGAGGGACCCTACCAGGGCACAATTGAGGCTTGAGAGGTATTGCAGTAGGGCTCCAGGGGGTATCCAGCCCATCTCTCCCAGTCCTGATTGGCCTCAGCAGCAAGTTAACCTACCAGTCAGAGTGTCTGCCCCTTAGTGGACAGTGTGTGTCATAGTAACTGGTTGAATGATAGAATGAACAGTAGATTACTGAGCATATTAGGCTTTTATTATGTAGGATTGTCAATCTCTTTCTATGCCTAAGTTATAATGTATTCCCTGTAATAAGGGGGATGTATTCCCTGTAGATAAGGGAGGCTCCTGTATTGGAGAGTGAAGGATTAACTAATGGATTTCAATGATAGAGAAGACAAAGAGAGATTAAATTAAGACTCTCCTGGCCCTCTGAGTTAGAAATTGTTACACAATTTAATGTACATAAAGCAAGAAATGCTGTGCAACCCTAATAAATAATGATATCTTTCTTTAGCATTAATATGGGACAGACTCCAACATACATTGTGAATACAAAGAGCAAGGTGAAGAGTGCATTCAGTATGCTACTAAGACTATAATGAATACCAGAGTAGATTGTGTGCTAATATGTGAGTGATGTCCCTTTGGAGTTGTATATTGCATTGTCTTCTAGGTGACAACCCCTGGTATAAGACAGCACTTCACATTACCTCTGTAGAAGGACACTCTTCAAGTGTCTCTGTATTTTTTTGTTCTGATCAATATTCATAATAGAAATCTTTTGATCATTTAACTTCCTACTTATCTATTTATTCAAACACTAGAGACCTGTTGCATGAAATTCGTGCATGAGGGTGTGTGTCCTCAGCCCAGCCTGCACCTTCTTTAATCTGGGACCCCTCGAGAGATGTCCAACTACCCATTTAGGCCCAATTCCAGTAGTATTGGGCCTAAATGGGCAGTCGGACATCCTTCTTACAATCCAGGACTGCTGCTCCCAACCGATCACCTGCCTGCCTTCCTGATTGCCCTTAACTGCTTCTGCCTGCCAGCCTGATCACCCCCTAACCACTCCCCTGCCAGCCTGATTGATGCCTAACTGCTCCTCTGAAAACCTGTTTGCCCCTAACGGCCTCCCCTGAAGGCCTGATCACCCCTAACTGTCCTCTCTGATAGGCCTGGTCCATCCCAACTGCCCTTCCTGCAGGTCCAGTTGACCCTAACTGCCCTCCTCTGCTGGCTGGTCACCTCTAATTGCCCTCCCTGCAGGTTTGATCACCCCCAACTGCCCACCCTTGCAGGCCTGGTCCCTCCCAACTGCCCTTTCCTGCTGGCCATCTTGTGTCCACATGGGGTCAATCATCTTTGAATACATGGGGGAAGCCATCTTGTGTGTTGGAGTAATGGTCAATTTGAATATTATTCTTTTATTAGATAGGATGATTAGATAGGATAGAGGCCTGGTGCATGGTTGGGGGCCGGCTGATTTGCCCTGAAGGGTGTCCCAGATCAGGGTGGAGGTTCCCTTGGCATGTGCATGTGGGTGACCAGGTTGAGGGGTGTGTGATGGTTTGCAGGCTGGCCATACCCCCTGGTAACCCAAGTAGAGGCCTTGTTATCTAGGATTTATTTATCTTCTATAATTGAAACTTTGTAGCCTTAAGCAGAGGCCAAGGCAGACTAGGGCAGGCAGAAAGGTTGCCTCATGTTTTCTCTGTGGCCTCAGCCATCTTCGTTGGGTTAATTTTCATACTTGCTCCTGATTGGCTGGTGGGTGTGGTGGAGATATGGCTAATTTGCATGTTGCTCTTTTTTAAAAAATTTTTTATACATATCTCCCCATTGCCCCCCCTCCCTCCCAGGCATACCCCAAACCCCCAGTGTCTATGTTCATTGGTTATGCTTATATGCATGCATACAAGTCCTTTGATTGATCTCCCATCTACCTCACCTAACTTTAATCTTCCTGCTATAATTTCACAGTCTGTTTGAAGCTTTACTGCCTCTGTATCTATTCTTTTGTACATCAGTTTATAATGTTCTTTATTATCCACCAATGAGTGAGATCATGTGATGCTTCTCCTTCATTGACTGGCTTATTTCACTAAGCATAAGGCTCTCCAGTTCCATCCAGGTTGCTGCAAATGGTAAGAATTCCTTCTTTTTAATGGCAGCATAGAATTCCATTGTGTAGATGTACCACAGTTTTCTGATCCACTCATC
>PVJN01041303.1:0-18825 GCA_004026805.1 Lasiurus borealis
TTTTAATTCACTTAATTTTTAGATTCACTTGTTGATAGATATGTATTTGTTGTTCATAATTTTTTATCTTTTACCTTTTTCTTCTTCCTCTTCTAAAAGAGTACCTTTCAGCATTTCATATAATACTGGTTTGGAGTTGATGAACTCCTTTAGCTTTTTCTTATCTGTGAAGCTCTTTATCTGCCCTTCAATTCTGAATTATAGCTTTGCTGGATAGATAATTCTTGGTTGTAGGTTCTTGCTATTTATCACGTTGAATATTTCTTGCCACTCCCCGTCTGGCCTGCATCATTTCTGTTGAGAAATCAGCTGAGAGTCGTATGGGTGCTCCCTTGTAGGTAATGAACTGTTCTTCTCTTGCTGCTTTCAATATTCTTTGTCTTTTGCTCTTGGTATTTTAATTATGATGTGTCTTGGTATAGTCTTCTTTGGATTCCTTTTATATGGGGTTCTGTGTGCTTCCTGGACTTGTAAGTCTATTTCTTTTATCAGATGTGGGAAGTTTTCAGTTATTATTTCTTTAAGTAGGTTTTCAGTATCTTGCTCTCTCTCTTCTTCTGGCACCCCCACAATTCTGATGTTGGTATGCTTGAAGCTGTCCCAGAGGCTCCTTACATTATGTTCACATTTTTGGATTCTTTTTTCTTCTTGCTTTTCCAGTTGAGTGTTTTCTGATTCTTTATATTTCAAATTTTTGACTTGATTCTTGCCTTCCTCTAGTCTGCTGTTAGGTATCTGAATAATATTTTTTATTTCAGTCAGTGTATGTTTAATTTCTAATTGGTCCTTTTCCATCTCTAGTTGGTTCTTTTCCATCTCTAGTTGGTTCTTTTTCATCTCCTCTTGGGTCTCGCTAACTTTATCCAACTTTTCTAGGAATTCTTGAAAAACCTTGTAAGCATGGTTTTGAACTCTATATCCAGTCGTTTGTTTTCCTCCATTTCTTTTGTTTGTGATCTATTCCCTTTTTGGCATTTTCACTATGCCGGGAGAACTTCTGTATTGGATTCAGCCTTATGATACAAGACTTGCAAACTGCAAAGGACTCTCTGTTGAACTTGGGATAGGTGGAGTCTCAGGGCTTAAAGGACTGCCTTATCTTCCAGTGAGCCCCGCCCTCCACGGCCCCCGAGTCTCACGTGACTGGGTAATCCCTGAAGCAGTGCCTCTAGACTGCTGCCCCTCAGGCTCTCCTGCCCTCCGGGACCATATGTATCTGGGTCCCCAGGACTTTGCCCAAATCTGGGGTTTAGTGGAGTTAGAAGTGACGGCGTTGGGATGCTTTGTCTTCCAACCTCTTGTGAAAGCCAGCGGCACAATCAGCAAGCAGTAGGTCTTCTGTGTGCAGTGCTGTGCATTCCGCCCGACTTCTGCCCTCCTGGGATGCCCCCAATTTCTGTGTACTTCTCCCTTTTCACAGTCCAAACTCCTCTCATATGAGTTTCGGCTGGACCTGGGGTTTAGTGTCGTAGGATAAGGGGTTCAATGCCCTTGGGAGTTTACCGCCAGAGAAAGCCGGCCAGGTTCGCTGTCACCCGCTCTCTCCATGAGCGCGTCTCCGTAACTCAGCTTTTTACAGCTCCTCTGGGTCTCTGTGAGTCCCTCTCTTTCCTTCTAGTTACAATTTCCACTCAGCCAGCTTTCCTGTGGTTTTGGATGATGTCCGTTCTGTCTTTTAGTTGTAGTTTTGAAATTGTTGTGCGAGGCAGCAGTGTAGGTATTTACCTATGCCACCATCTTCACAATATTCCCTGAAGTGGACATTCTTGGTGCACACCTTTGTGAACTGTGTGTACAGTCTTGTTGTAGTTAATTTGTGATTGTTGTTGATATCACTGTGGGGGATTGACCACCAAGGCAATTAGTTATGAGGATAAGCTGTGTCTGCACATGCGGGCTTGTCTTCAGACCTCTGCCTTTCCCACACGAACTTCCGGAACTCTGCCTTTCTATTTCCCCTGACTTTCCGTGTGCTGTATGGACCTGTATGAGTCTGGGTCCTCAGGGTCTTGCCCCAAACTGTGTTTCAGTGCAGTTGGACCTGGATTTCAGTGCTGTTGTGATGTTCTGTTTTCCTCTTGCTAGAGAAAGCCAGGCACAATCAGCAGTCACCGCTCTGTGTGTGCACTTTCACGCGCACTTTCGCAAGCCCCCAGACTTCTGTCTTTTATGGCTCCACTAAGTTTTTGTGCACTCCTTCCTTTTCACAACTGTCCAGACTCCCCCTATGAGTCTTGCCTGGAGCTGGGGTTCAGTGCAGTTGGGATTTTCCATCTCCCTCCCTAAAGGAAGCCAGCCAGACCCTCTTCTGCCTGTCCTCTCCATGAGAGTGTCTCCAGACCTCAGCTTTTTACAGCTCCTCTGAGTCTCCACGAGCCACTCTCTTTACTTCTAGTTGTAGAATTTTCACTCATCCAGCTTTCCTGTGGTTCTGGATGGTGTCCATTCTTTTAGTTGTAGTTTTGAAATTGTTGTGCGAGGCAGCAGCTTAGGTGTTCACCTATGCCCCCATCTTGTTTTTTTCAGATTCTTACTTCTTTAATCTGTTTATCCACATGAGGTCTGCAATACATGTGACATAGAAATTTTTTTTTTTTAAGGGGAAATTTTGAAATTGAGAAGTACCTGTCTGTTAGCATTTTAATGAACTTGGGATAATTTTCTTTTGCAAATACAGTAAGTTACTTGTTATAGACAATGTTTGTGTCCCATCTCCCCTCAAATTTTTATGCTGAAGCCTTAACCTCTAGTGTGACTGTAATTGGAAACAGAACCTTAGAGGAAGTCATTAAGGTTTAACCAGGTTATAAGGGCGGGGCCCTGATCTGATAAAACAGGATTGGATAGGGCCAGTGTCTTTATAAAAAGAGATACCATAGAGCTTTCTCTCACTCTGCAAGCTCCCCAAGAAAGGTTATGTGAGTACATGGCAAGATGGCAGCCACCTGGAGGCCAAGGGAAGAGGCCTTAGAATGAAACTTACTTGCTGGCACTTTGATCTTGGACTCCACAGCCTCCAGAACTGTGAGAAATTAACTTTTGTTGTTTAAGCCACTCAGTCTATAGTATTTTGTTATGGTAACCCAAGCAGATTACTACATCTGTAAACTTACATGAACTGTGAGGAAATGTGAAATTTAGGGGACAAGAGTGGCTGGCAATGGTGCATATGGAGTGTGGTAATCAAGATCTCAGGAACTAGAGTCAGGCAGAACACCTTTCTTGTTATCCTTCTTTTGTCACCTCACCAGACATTAGTTTTATTATTTGCAAAATTGGCACAGTAATAGATTCTACTTAATGAAGTTGATACAAGGATTATGTGAGTTGGCATGACAGGCATAACCTTAAGTGCTCAGTTAATATTTGCTATTATTACTATTATTATAACCTGAAAATAGGCAAAAGATAGTATTGATTTCATGTAACGACAATAAGCAAATGTACTTATGAGCCTTTATAAACTAAAAACATAAATACCACACTCATAAAGGTGAAGGGATTAAGAAGTACAAATGAGCAGCTATAAAAACAATCAGGGGAATGTAAAGTACAGTATGGAAAATATAGTCAATAATATTGTAATAAGTGTATATGGTGTCAGATGGGTACTAGGGGGGATCAGTTAACAAATTACATAAATGTCTAATTATTATATTGTATACTAGAAACTAACATAATGTTACATATTAACTGTCATTAAAAAATAAGATAATTTTTATAATTTTGGTAATCTCATTTAATAGTGCAAATAAAAATTAGTTTTTCTTTTTACTTTGCAATTATATTAGCAGTAAAAAATACTTTTCTGAAATAATTTTGGTAGTGTACTAAAATGATTTTTTTTTCAAAGTAGGTCATATAGTGTGTGAGATGCATAAGACCATCTTCCATGTTCTGAAGAATAATGACCTTTTTTGATAACAGAATCTTCACAAACTCATTGAGAATAACTTGAGAGTGGCACTGAGGTCACAGAATAAACTTGTTAATGAATCCCATGGAAAATGCCTCCTTTCCCATCAAAACCCTGGAACAGTGCTGTTGCTTTAAAGAGCAATAGGATTAGAACTGAGGAGGAACAATTCCTCCAATTGGGAGGACAGCATGTCAACCCGACTTCCAAAGCCAAACTGACAAAGTTTCAGAGTGTGGTACATAAGAGTCTATACAGTAATCAATCTAGACTTTTGTAGAAATGAGTCTAACAAAACTTCTGGAATTCTGTCTACTGGGAAATTCAATAATTATCTCACAACTGGGCAAAATTCTATTTACTGTTACTAGAATTAATAAGTGCAAAAACCAGTGAAAGAAAAAACACAGAAAGCCCATCTTTTCTATCTTCTCAATCACAAAATTTGTGGTTGATGGTTAATCTAACACCAAATAACCCCAGCTTTTGACATGGATCAGTAGCAGGTGGATTATGCCTACCTTGGACTTGTGAAAATGTTTCCACAATATTTTATTAGAAAATTCCCTTCTTAGGAAACAAATTAATTAAGGGAGAACCAGACAAATAAGCAGCCATCCTTGAGATTAGGAAATAGAGCAATGAATGACATTCCTTAAGTGAAAGTCTGGGTGCAGACCAAAGACTAATGAATTACTTAGTTTCTTCCACACAGAAGAAGACGTGGACTTTGATTAGTGTCTGGGGCTATTGTGAAGGGGCTCAGGTTATGGCTCTGAGCTTTAGAAGAGGCAAACAACACTGATCAGTCTGTCTCACAAACTGAGTATATCTCCTCCAATTATCACAACTACAATTAACACCAAGCAATTTAGAGGAGAAACTAATTTAATGTTCAAGCCCTTCAAGGTGCTTTTTAAACTACTCAATGTGGATCGAGATATCACAATGATTGACAAAGTATTATCAACATCACCATAGGAACCAGAAGTGTTTAACTGAGTTCTAAAAGGATCTGACACATTTTTCAAAAGGCAAGCCCCACTGATACCACCTGCTGTTAAGAGGTTTCAGTTCTTCCGTGTCATCTCTAGCAATCCTTGATCTCCATATTTTAAGATTTGTTTCACTTCTGAGAGGAAGAGAGGTTCAATAGTTTTGCTATTTAAATCAGCCTTACAAATGACAGTTGAGGTGAATGCCTATTCCATTTGGTTTCTGATTATGACTTCAGTTCTTAACCCGTTTAATACTAACAGTCTAGCTAAAATGCTGCCAGTGAGCCAGGGACTCTTAGGGATCTGGCTCTGCAGGGCAGGCTAGAATGGGAAAGTCAGAGTCCATTGTAAGCATAAATGCTCCCTTTATACTGACATCTGGGCAGTTGAAGCTTGTACAATATTTGAAATCTTTTCTTTGAGTCTTGAGGGTAAAAAGCCAAGAGCCCATATTTCCTGGAGGCCATGACTGAGGATTCCAAAATGTATATTTATTTCACCCCTAAACTCCCCACAACCAAATTTACAGGATCAGTGGTGCTCTCCTGTGAATTCAAAGAATCTCGTTACAAAAGGCAAATATTTTTCTTAGAGTGAGTAAATAAACATAACAAATCTGAGCAAATATCAGTTCATAATTCTTTTGGTGCTAAATTCCATGTGCTCTAAATCTCTTTCTTGTGTTTGAGTAGAGAGGCTAACATTTTGTTCAGGCATTTTTAGTGAATTAAGGCAATATGATTCCCTAGACTGAGGTTTGAGAAAGGTAATTAGTCCACAGCCGACTTAGGCTTTCTTGACTCTAACACTGCTAATCGTCTTCATTTGGTGAACAGCGTTGGCAAACATCCTCCTGATCTGGGAAGTGACTTTGAGGTCACATTATTTGGACTTTTGTTCAGGGACACCAGTCTCTCTTTTGTTTTCCCCAAACTTTGTTTTGCAAAATTCCAAGCCTGAGGAAATGTTAAAAGAATGACACAATAAACACTCATATCCTTTTACTTAAATTCACAAATTGTTAATATTTTATAACATTTGTGTGCTCTCTATTTAATATCTATCCTATCATCTACATATATACGTGTTATATGTCCTCTTCAATTTTTTTCCCTGAGCTATTTGAAAGCACCATTTCACTCTCCCTCTAAACACTTCTATTTTTATCACTTAAGAATAAACATTTTCCTATATTACTACAGTGGCATTTTCACTCCCAAGAATTTAAAAAGTGATGCAATGGGCGATATCTAACATAGAGTACATACTACATTTTTTTCAATTGCCCCTTAAATGTCCTTCATAAAAAAGTTCTTCTTAGCTTTAAAAAAAAGAAGTCAATTTTCATGTATTATATTTAATTTAATTTTCCTTAAATTGAAAGCACTTTTTTGTCTTTTATGACAGGAAAATTTGAGGTGTTCAGTCCAGTTGCCTTTGAATGTCTCACAGTTTGGATTTTACTGGCTGTGTCCTCATGATTTGATTAGAAATTTTGTTGACAAGAATACTCCAGGCGGTGTTGTATATGTCCCATTTCATAATTTCTGGAGACACATGATATTAACTTTAATCATTTGGTTAAGGTAGTGAATGAAAGATCCTTCTCTACTGAAGGCACTATTGCTCTTTTGTAAATTAATAAGTAATCTATGAGGTGATTCTTTGTTATCATTTAAATAATGTAAATATCTTGTTTTCCAACAACCTTTCACACATGATTTTAGCATCAGTGGCTTCATCAAGAATAGGCCTCCAGCCTTCGCTGATTTGGCTTAATGGATAGAGCTTCTGCCTGTGGACTGTAGGATCCCAGGTTCGATTTTGGTCAAGGGCACATGCCCAGGCTGTGGGCTTGATCCCCAGTAGGAGGTGTGCAGGAGGCAGCCAACCAATGATTCTCTCTCATCACTGATGTTTCTGTCTTTCCCTCTCCCTTCTTCTCTGAAATAAATAAAAACATACAGTGGTACCTCGAGATACGAGTGCCCTAACATACGAGATTATTTTGAGATACGAGCCGTTGAATGAGCGATTTTTGCTTTGAAATATGAGCAATATTTGAGATAGGAGTAATCGCGTGGATCTGCCGGCTGCACATGACCCACCAGTTTACCTCAACTCGAGCGTCTCATAGTTTCCCACGCCTCAAGGTTACAGAACGAATTAAACTCGTATCTCGAGGTACCACTGTATTAAAAAAAAAAAGAATAGGCCTCCAAGTCATGACAAGGACTCATTCTCCTACTTACATGGGTACAGGGATAAATGAAAACTTAGAAAGGAGAGAGGTACTTCCTTACCTGCTTGCATATATGATTGCTCCAGAATCACCTTCCATCTGTTTCTTATCAGGCACCAACTCTGCAAAAATCACATAGATTACCCAGATAAAGGATCAGTTTTATTAACATAAATTTATTTTATAATTTTAAATTTATAGCATTTGCTTATTATTAATTCACTTTGTGAGATCCATGAGCCTATTTTAATGAACATAATAATTTGATATAGGCTCTAGATGGTATTTGCAGTCACATCAGTCTTGTAATTGAATTTTGTTTGGTTGCTCAGTAAAAAGAAAATACTGATTTAGATAGGTTATTGTAAAAGATAGAAGCTTATTATGACATCTCAAGATGCTTTTAATAAACTGCTCTGGAAGCTTCAGAGATGTAAATGACATTTAAAAAAATATTGAGTTCATGGAATAACAACATTTCAAAACTAGCTTTCATTCCTTATCAACAAATGTAAGTCATATTAGAAGTAATCTAACCCTGAAAGGATAGTTAGAACTAATTATAAGGTAATGTTATCAATATGTTATGGATTTGTTTGTTGTTGGAAAAAAGACATAAGCAGGTATACCCAAGCCTTGTCTGAGCATGTAATTTAACTTAAATATATAGTTTATGCTTAAATGGGTAGATATAAGCCTGATTTTAAACAAGACCAGTACAGAAATAAAATCTTGTTCACTCTATATTCAAATGTATATGAAAAGAATACAGGGAAATTCCACAGATGGGTACTGTACCAGGCAGCTTGATTCAGGCATTCGAGGTTTCCAATGTGTTAAAAGCCAGGGACCTTTGATCACCTATAGGCTTCTATTCCTTCTCTAGCCTCCTCTTTTCACCCTCTCTTTGTTCCCTGGGTACAGGTAGCTTCTCTGCTCTTCCCACCCTCCAGGCTACTCCTGCCCTCAGGCTTTGCATTAGCTCTCACTCTATTCCTCCCCACCTCCTTCAAGTTTCAATAAAATGCCACTTTCTCTGCCTGCTCTACACTAACCTCTTGATTCATTTTGTGGCCTCTGTTTAATTTTCCTTCATTGGCCTGATACTATATAGTAATATTTTTACTTTGTTAATTTCTTTTGCTGCCACTATTAGAATGTAATTTAAAAAAAGTCAAGAATTATTGTTTGTTTCTGTTCATTTCTGGATCCTGAAATCTTCAGACTGTTCTCAACATAAAATTTTCTCCCCATAAGTATTTGTTGAATAAGTGAACAAAATATTTTTTAATAAAGATATACATGTTTTATATGTAAAATATACAAATATGTTTTAAAAAGTGAAATTCAGATAAAATATTTGCAGAACATCTAAAGCGATATATAGAACTCCAGGGTTTTACAAGCTCAGTTTGAAATCAATTACTGAAGACTATTCTTCCCCATATTTCTAGCAGCGAGGGGTGTGTACAGGAAGCCCAGGAGTGAAGGGGGAAGACAAACTTCTGGCAGCCTTTCAAATTGTTCCTTTGAACAAAAGATGTCACAGAATTTATCACTGCTACATACCAGTGTTCTCACCTGCCTGTTTTATTCAGTTTCAAATATATTTAAAAAATTTAACACCATTTTATTTCTCCCTTTAATAAGATTTCATGTGAATCATTAAGAAATTACCAGAATAGTTCACTTTCAAAGCTTCACATAGATTACTAGGAATGGAAAGGCTCTTATTGGTCATCGAATGCAAATGTCTCATTTCCAGGTGAGAAAACTGAGGCCTTATGCAGTCAACCTTGCCTTAAGTCATGAAGCTGAACAATAGATACTAACCAGGATTAAAACCAGGTCTTCTGTAGCCCAGTTGAGTTCCCTCTTCAACTGCATGAAATGGCATGCTCTATTCTTATACAACAGGGAGGCAGTTTAAAATAGAACAGTAGCTCACCAGTGTGGGCTGGGATGACTTAGAAATAGAATCATGGTTAAAGGACATGCTCAGGTGTCCTTCAGCTGTGGAAGGCCAGCCCCACATCCAGTTTGTCAAGATGAGGAGTCAGAAAATCCACTCACTGTTTCCATCACCATTGCATTTAGATTCACATAAGTACTTTGCATTCTTTAAATAATTTTCTAAAAATATGTTTTTACTGATTTCAGAGAGAGGAAGAAAGAGGAAGAGAGAAATAGAATCATCAATGAGAGAGAATCATTAAACGCTGCCTCCTGCATGCTCCACACTGGGGATTGAGCATGCAATCAGGGCATGTACCCTCACTGGGAATTGAACGCTGACCTCTTGGTTCACAGGTCAATACTCAACCACTGAGCCAAACCATCTGGGCAAGAACTTTGCATTATTTAAAAGAGAATTTTTGACAAGAATGAGAGTACACAAAACTTGTAACAAAAATTGGACTTAAAATCGGGAAATATGCAATTTTTTTTTGTTGCACCAAAGAAAATAATGCTGATAAGACAGAATTAACAGCATCTCAGAAGACAAGCTCTCCAATATCCCCCAGTAAAACCTCTGCGCTCTGGAAGAGAGCTCCAAAGCAGCTAAAATGTGAAGGGGATGTGAAGTTTAGAAGATTAAATTCTTTTTGGTTTCTGGATTCTCATTAATTTCATTCTTCAAAATATATAGAAAAAGAAATACAAAATATGGGTTTTCATCAGTGAAAAATCACTATGAAATTTTTGTTGAGAAGAAAATAAAAAATTTTAAACAAACATTCAGATCCAGGTCATTATTTAACATTATAAATTTACATTTTGATATCAAAACATTTTGAAAAGAGCTAAAATAAAAATTTCAAATGAAGTACAAGTTGAAGATCCAAGCCTCTTTCTATATTATTCTGACACGGATCCTCTAGAGTGTGAAGCAAGGCCTCAGACTCTGAGGATGGCCCGAGATGCAGCCAAACCCAGGTATGTGGAGTCCATCCCACACTGGGTCTTTCTCTCTGTGGCATTAGCCAGGATGCTGTCAAGTAGAAACGTACTTTTCTTAGGTACACTTAAGTAATTTTAATGTTTTCATGCTGGTTTATTTTAAATACTATTTATCTTTTACCTTTCTTTCTCCTAATTTCTTTGCCTAGGAAATTAAAAAAAATACACACAAATAATACACAAGCATATGTTAGCAATAGAAACAATGAAACAATCATAGAAAACCAAGCATCTCCTCCTGAATCCTGCTTCCTGCCCAACCCTTCCCAAACCCTCCCAATATCTGCAATCTCACTTGTTTGTCTCTTCCAGTGGTTGAATTTTAAAATAGAAGGGAGAATAGAGAAAATATTAAAACAGACTATTAGAGGTCTAGGTATATACAGGCGTTTGATATTCCCACTGGAATTATTGCACTGCTATTGGAAGTGTAAAATCATATAATTATGTTGAAAATTTGTATAACATAATTTAATAAATTGATTTAGGCATACACTATGAAATGTCTACCTGGAATAAGTGAGACAAGAATTCTTGCAGTTACAACTTCTATTTAACATTGTGCTATAGTTCTTGCCAGAGAGGTAGAATATGGGGGGGCTGAAGCGGGGAGCATAATTGGAAAAGAAGAAATAAAGCTGTCATTATTAGCAGGTAATATATTACTGTATGTAGAAAATCCTGAGTCTACAGATATGGTTAATATAAAAAAATCAATTTTATTTCTATTACCAATTATAAAATTTAAAAGCGTATTATAAATAGCACCAAAAGGGATCAAATATTTAGGAAGATCCTTAAGAAGGAAAACGACAAAACATTACTGAGATAATTATAGAGGATTTAAGTAAATGGAGGGATAAACCTATTCATAGATGGAAAAATTCAACTTTTAAAGATGTCTACTCCCTGCAAATGAATCTACAGATTTAATGTATTTCCAGTCAAAACCTCAGCATTTTCACTTTGTGGAAATTAAAAAGTTGATTCTGAGTTCTACACAGCCTAGCAGTCAGAAGGGTTCTGTGCCTGATTAGATGATCTCCTATGTCCATCTTGACATTTTTAATAATTTTTAAATAAGGGTGCTTGGGTTTTCATTTTGCAAATCTTGTAGCTGAGCCCGTTGGTCTGATACCCTTTCAGTATAATCTTGATTCCTTAATAGCTTCCAGAATTCCTTAAACATTTTCCTAGGCTATAGTAATTCTTTCCTATATCCAGTGCAATTACATGTTTAAGTTTTACTGAAGTAAAATTGTACTGGTTTTAGTGTACAGTTCAACAACTTTTAGTTAAGTTCACAGTTATGCAACCACCACCACAATGAGTTTCAGAGCATTGCCAATGCTCCAAAATGACTTGCGACCCTTTGAAGTCGCTCCCTGTTTCCAGCTCCACTACTTCTTATATTTTAAATATTTTTTAAAATATGAATTTTTAGGGTACATATATATGGGGAGATGATTATAAATTCCTAATCAAGGAAGTTGAAAAGAAGAAAAACCTTGAGGAGAATGATAGTCTTCAAAAGAAGGGTACTAACTCTTCAACAGGTAATTAGTAAAAGGCCATTTTTTTTTTTAAATTGACTTTTAGAGTGAGTGGAAGGGAGGTTGGAGGAGAGAGAAAAACATCGATTTGAGAGAGACACATTGCTGACCAGGAATTATATCTGTGCACAGTCCACACCAACCACTGACCATACTGGCCAGGGCTATAAGAAGCCATTTGTATGTGAACTCAAGTCTGATGACAAAATAGTGATTGGGATCTGTTTAGATTTAGGCACTGATATATACAAGACCTGTTTCTCTGTTTTCTTTGGATTTTCAATAAAAAAAATCACTTGAAAATAATATAATCATACCTCATAAGCTAGTACATTGCTATTCAATAAAACAATGATTACAAGCAGACTTTACAATCATTCTTTTGATCTTCATTCATATGAAATATTTACTTTTTATGACTATAACATTTCTAAGTAGTTATATTTATAGAATTGCACAATATAGAATGATATATAGATGAAAATAAAACCTTCAATTATTCTAATACTATGTCACATTTTCTCTTTATATTTTACTTTGCATATATGTGTTTATCTAGTGAATTTTTCCCCCCAACATGGGCTCTTAACTCATATATAATTTCCTGCTTGGTGTTTCATATGTGTTATCATTTATTCATAAATACTCTTCTCAAACATAATTTATCTGTGTGATTGGCAGCTGATCTTGGATAAAGAAAGAGCCTGGGAGCAGGGAGTCAAATATAAGACTAGATGTGAAAGTGATTAATATCTAGATGTGGTTCATTCTTTCTAGATGGCTCTATAGCAAGGATACTCCAGATAGAAATTCTCCTTCAGACCACCCCAACACAGAACTCTAATAACAAAGCAGAAGGTTGAAGATTATTTTAACTAATTTATGTAGGCAGATTAAAATAGTCCCCCATTGTTCTAGCTGGTTTGGTGCAGTGTATAGAGCATTGGCCTGTGGACTGAAGGGTCCTGAGTTGGATTTTGGTCAAGGACACACGCCTGGGTTGGGGGCTCAATCCCCAGTTGGGGGTTGTGCAGGAGGCAGCCACTCAATGGTCCTCTTTCATTATTGATGTTTCTCTCCCTTTCCTTTCCTCTCTGAAATCAATAAAAAATATATATAAAAATAAATAATAAAAAATAAAATATCCCCATTACTTACATATGCTTACTTACTATATATTTCTTTTTGTTATAATTCTATTTATTTGAAATGTCTAGAATAGGCAAATCCATAGAGACATAGAGTTGATTAGTGGATACCATGGACTGATGGTGGTAGGGGGAGAGGGTGGGCAGAGGCAGGAGAATGATTGCTAATGGGTGCAGGGTTTCTTCTTGGGGGTGATGAAAGTGTTCTAGAACTAGATGGTGGTGATGATTGCACATTGTAAATATATTTAAAAATCACTGAGTTGTACATATTAAAAAGCTGAATTTTATGGTTTATGAATCATACATGTTTCTTAATATATTACATTATTTATTTGTATGTTTCTGATCTGAAGAAATAGTTATTCCACAAAGGGAAGGTCTATATTTAGTGCAATTCTTTTTCTTAAAAAATATATTTTATTGATTTTTTACAGAGAGGAAGGGAGAGGGAAAGAAAGTTAGAAACATCGATGAGAGAGAGACATCGATTAGCCGCCTCCTGCACGCCCCCTACAGGGGATGTGCCCTCAACCAGGATACATGACCTTGACTGGAATCAAACCTGGGATCTTTCAGTCCCTAGGCAGATGCTTTCTCCACTGAGCCAAACCAGTTTCGGCCTTAATGTAATTCTTAACATGCAATTACATTAGGAGTCTTATAGTAGATGTTCAGTAAAAGTTTATTGGTGACAGAAAGAGGGAGAGGTGAGAACGAAGTACCATTTTTGCTCTTAATCACTGAGTAAGCCCACTAATCTCCCTGAAGATGGAAAGTACATAGATATGCAATTTATTTAGGTAAGTACTATAATGTCATATAAAAACATTTGGCAAGGTGCCTGGCACAGACTAAGCACTCTGTAAATATTGGCCATTATTATTAATGAAAATAACCTGCCTTCATATAACCAGAGCCCAGGAGCAAGTCACAGTTGCAAGTGGGTAGTGATGGTGGCGCCAATACCCAGTGATGGGCTGGGCCCTCTCTAGTCTGGTTGTCCCATGGCAAACTTGTTTGGAGTGCCCCTCAGGTCACCTTTCTTTTCATCTGCAGATATATTATTGAAAATTGCAGCTCAGCCCTGTCAGTCTAAATTACATTAGGAGGCTTATGTGATGCTCTGAAAGGAGAAAACAGGATTTGGCAATTTGATTTCAGGAAGACTTGAAAGGTCAGAGATGGAAGATTAAGGTGAAGAAAAAAAGGGGGGCTTTGAGCTTCTGCGGAGAGGACCGGTGATCAGAGCAAGAATGATTGTTATGGAAGTTCAGGGAGAATGTCTTCAGTAAGTACCACCAGACAAGATAGATTTTGTCTGTTTGAAGAGGTAAGAGGTAACACTGAATTGTCTAAAAGGAATGCTGTTTGTTGTCTTTGCTGTTCTCATATGATTTCTAGTTAAAATAGTATTTTTGGCTTAGCAAAACAATTTCCCTTATTTAGTAAAGCTAAAAAGTTATTTTAACAACCCTTTAGTGTTTCTCATTATTTTTGTCAAATTTTATCCAAAGCTGCTTTTAAAAACCATGCTAAAACTTTCATGCTTTAAATAAAATCTGCTGCCTTCCTGTAAGCACTTGGCAATTATGTAGGAAGGTAATAAAATAAATCCATGCACGTGATTTTTTAAAAATATATTTGCATCCACAGTCACTTGTTTCTTTTACAACTAGTTATTATGTCATGTTTTATTGGTTGTTTGCAGATTAAAGTTTGTTCATTTGTTTTTTTAAACCAAGGATAGTATAGTTCTAAGTACTGTAAGTAGACAGAAAACTGTAATATAACCACGTATTCCTGTTCACTAAGTGGTTATTATTGTGGGCTGGGTGTCTGACCCTGGAGGCGTTACTCAACATCTCTGGGCTGAAATTTCCCATAAATTCTATGAAGTTAAAATAATAGTATTGTTTATAAGGATCTTAAGAGGATTAATTAAATAAGAAAATGAATTTATGTGTTAAGCATAGGACTTGGTGCAAAATAAAGGCTCAACAAATAGCTTAACATTTTTTGTGTAAGTGTGTGAGTATGAGAGACCATCCAGGAGGCACTGTTTTCCTGACATGTTATGTTTATGTGACTGTGATGGAAGATTGTAAACATCTGTTTCTTAGTTACCATCTTCTGATTTATTTCACCACGTGGATTTTGTCAACGCTTTTCAACTAATCACACCCAAGCAACCCAAGCAATGGCATCTACATGACATAGTTGTTTTCTTCAATCCATCAGAATCAGGGCGTGGCATTGCCTGGGAATGGGCATATAAAAGTCAGAGGCAAGGAAATTTGAGCTTTTGAATTTGTAGCCTCCTGGAGTGCGTCTAAAGTCCCATGCGCAACAGCTTTGATAATGCAATAGTTGATCATATATACCTTTTTTTTTTTTTCAGAAATCACCACCAAGGATGCCTGATTATTTGGAAATGTTCTAACTCTAAGATTGGAAGAAAAGCAAACTCAATGTAGAGAAAGTTAAAAAACACAATTTAATATTTGCTTCAGTATTCATTTTGTAAATGTAAAATATTAAGTAAATGTAAATGTAAGAGAGCAGAATTTTTTTGAAAGAGCCTTTCTACAAAAAGTGTTACCTGCCAGTTGCAGACAAACCAGACACAAAGAACAGAAAAAATTTTCATAATCTTTCCACCCAAAGAGAACTACCCTTGACATTTGTGTTATGTCCTTCATTAGGATTATTTATGTATATATATGCATACGTACATACATATGTGTATTTTTCAAAAATAAAATCACATTGCATAGTGTTTTGTAGTATTGCATAGTATTTCTAAGAAATGAACCAGTCTTTAGCTAACAGGAGAAATTTTTAAAGAAGTTGAGTGAGTATTATATCCAATCCCTTTATTCTACTAGGTTATCCTCATGAAATGATTGCATTTGAAATCACTTCACAGAGATAGAAAACAGCACAAGCTATAAGAATCAGAGAACAACATACCAGTTGTACCAGTTAATAATGTAGGTTTTTTTCACTAGGTGGAGTTACACATATGCTGATATATATATATAAAATGTATGCTATTTTGTTGTATTGACAGTAAGCTTCAAAACTTCATATGTCAAATTTTAACATCATAGATATATTTACACTTAAAAATGTCAAATGTGCCAAAAAAGAGCATTTGCGGGAAGCTTTAATTCATTATTTTGAAGAAAAGTGCTGCTGAAAGTTATCATATCGTATACTTTGGGAAGATTATGGTGAACATGCTTCATCTCAAGATACTTGTGAACGCTGGTTTAAACACTTTAAAAGTGATGATTTCGATGTGAAAGAATATCCAGGTCACCCGAAAAAGTTTGAAGATCAACAATTACAAGCATTATTGGATGAAGACGTGTGTCAAACTCAAAATCAACTTGCAGAAAGATTAAACATTGTTCAGCAAACAATTTCTGATCATTTACAATCAATGGGAAAGATTTTAAAGGAAGGAAAATGGATGCCACATCAACTGAACGAAAGACAAATGGAAAACCGAAAAGTCACCAGTAAAACGTTGCTTCAATGGTATGGAAGAAAGTCTTTTTTTGCATTGAATTGTGAGTGGAAATGATTAATATTGAGAATCCCAAATCATGGGTTGATCCATGTCAACCATCAACATTGACTGCAAGGCCAAATCACTCCAGAAAGAAGACAATGCTTTGTGTTTGGTGGGATCAGGAAGGTGTAGAGTATTATCAGATTCTAAAACCAGGTGAAATCATTAATACTGATCACTACTGAGAACAAATAATCAATTTGAACCATGCTTTGATCATGAAACAACCAGAATGTACCAGGAGACACGGCAAAGTAATTTTGCTTCATGATAACGCATCATCACACACTTCAAAACCAGTTAAAGACACGTAAAAGATCTTGCCTTGGAAATATTAACCCATCAGCTGTATTCACCAGACCTTGCTCCTTCAGATGACCCCTTGTTCTGACCAGTGACACATGCACTTTCTGAGTAGCACTTCAAAACATACGAAGAAGTGGAAAATTGGATCTCTGAATGGTTTGCCTCAAAACAAGAAAAGTTCTATTGGGACAGTACTCACAAATTACCTGAAAGATGGGGGAAATGTGTAGCTAGCAATGGACATTACTTTGAATAAAGCCCTTCTGATGTTTCTCTTGAAATTATTGTGGTTTCTTTGATTACAAAGTCCACATTGTTAACCAGTAAACCTGGTAAACACCAGCAATTACAATCTCCCCTGGATAGAGGGAATACACAATATAGATTCAGCTGAATTTCTCAGTACAGACCATTCTTGCTTTGCATAGTAGCATGGGACTGAAAATGACATGCAGGCAGAAACTGTGCAAATATTCATAATGAATGAGAAAATTTAAGATTGTTTCATGACCTTTAAAGATTTCTGTCAAACATTGAAAACTCTTACCTTTTATATAGATGTTGATTATAAATGTATTGATAGTGAAATGAAAAGAATCAAAACCAATATATTAGTACATTGTAATGTAAAATATTACAAATATTAAAAATTCTGTTTTATTTCTTTGTAAAAAATTATCAAAAATAGCTTGAACAGTGCTTGCCTTATTTTTTTTTTTTGTGTGTATAACTTGTGATGTACACAAGGCATCTTTTCTATGCCTTGGCAAATTTCCACTAGCTTTTGACATTTATCTTTGGCTCTTTCAGTATCACAAAGTATCTCTAAGAGTGACTTTATTGTCAAGTGTTTTGCTAGCATTAGTCATTTCCTCTGGGACACCTTTATCCTGTTTTTCACAAGCCTTTCCTCATTTATATCTGTAATTTTGCCTTCTCTAAGCAACTCTGACTGCACACAGTCATGCTAAAGTGGCAACATCAAGATTCCCACTATCCATTATTGCTTTTATAGCTCCATGAATGTTTAATTTGAATTTTATTTCCAGCATTGTTACTTTTCATTTCTTTGTTGCACTTGCATCTTTGTTTGCCAATTCTGCCTTTCAATTATCCAATTTTATAAAATGTCATGCAGGTTTACCAGTGGGAGACAAGGAGGCAACACAACCACATGTTTTGCTACCTGTGCAAGAATTGAGCAACAGATGTACAGTGACCGATCACTGACAGGCTTTGAAAGAAGTGACATGATTGGTCATCGATCAGGATATGCCTCTGTTATTTATTTAGTGATCTGTGAAATAACTAGCAGCAAAGTTTGTACTTTGTAGTTACTCACAATTAATATGTCATATTAATGGAAATGTGAACCAGGTTGTGGGGGATCAGGATTATTTAACTAAATTAGGCTAATTGAATTAAACCATGCTAGTTGAACTACTCCATGCTAACTAAATAAACCATGCTAACTCATCCCCCATTTTGTATTCGTTAGCGGTTCAGTATAATGGGACAGAATCTGGGAACTAGATTTCTTCCTGCTCCTCTGAAGCCACAGCACAGCTGAACTCATTGATGGTTTCCATCTATCTTGATGATCTGCTTTTCTCCTCCCATTCTACCCGAGTCTATCCCCCTCCCCTGACTGCCCACATACACACTTTGTTGACAGTGACAAAAAGAGGCTCAAATCCTGCAGGGCTGAGTCTCCAGGACAGTCTCAGAAGGTTAGATCAATGATGCTAAACACAAAATGGGATGGAGGGACAAGGAGCTGAGAAAGTCGACAAATTTATAGCTGAGCCTGTAAACGAAGAGGATTGATGGTAGCTGAAGACAAAGGGAGGACCCAGTGGACAGAGAGTGAAGTGGTTTTGGAAACTAGGGGTTGGAGACCGTGGAGAGATTTCTCACAAGGCTTTGATGTATTGCCCTAATTATCTTTGCACCATAGTGGCTGTCACATAATAAAGCCTTAAATGAGGCAAAAAGTATTGCTGCGATTTCACCATAAAGGCGTATATTTTTTATTAATATCAATTTGGGAGAAATAACACTTTCATAAAACCTAGATAAGTATAACTAATTATATAGATCATGCAAATAAAATGGACCAAA
>PVJN01041304.1:0-18825 GCA_004026805.1 Lasiurus borealis
GCTGAAATGATGTTGTCATGATGATTATGACACATGAATCAATCATCCAGATCTAAATTATTTTTTGTTATAACATGTTACCTTCTCACTGCTAACTTAAACTTCCACCAATTTTTTTTTCCTGCAGTAGTAACAGAAATCAGCAAATAAGTTAGTGATTCATTTCCTCAAAGACATTTTAAAAATGCTCTTGACTGAACTCATCCTCTTGCAAGTCCATAAAACCCTGTCCATTCAGCTGAGTTTCCTTTCTCTGTGATGGGGTCTCCTATTTGTTTGCCAAGTTACTTGAATTTAATGCTGCTGAGAGCAAATGTGGATCCAGAGCCGGCACAACTTGAGACTCTTGGCCAGTCAACAACTGACACACTCACTCCTTCCTCTATGGAAATGCAGAAGGTAAAAGAGTGAATGAAACACCTTCCAGGCCTCAGGCTCTATTTTTCCTCCTACTTCTTACAGAATGTCTGTTCTGAAATTAAGGCAGGAATTTTTAGGGCCATCAAGCATATTAACATATTCTCTATGATAGTCTCCATTTAACAGTGTTTTATAATCCCCAAAGAGGTATTTTATTTCTCCTTCGAAATGGATGGTTTGGTGGACAATGACAAGCTCTATAAGAGCAGATATATTTGGATCCCAATTCTAGTTTTTCTTTCATTAGCTGTGTGAGAAGTGGCCAGTTACTTAGGTTCTTAGAGCTTCCATTTTCCCTATTTATGCAATGACTGCTATCATATGTATTTTTAATTTTTTTTTTGTGAGAAGTGAGAAAATACATATAAAGAAGCCAGCAGAATATGTTTCCCTTTTGTCGTGATATGTTTTTTTTTGTTTTTGTTTTGTTTTTAGTATTTCAACTATACAAAGTACCCTAAACTCGTTTCTCCTGTTGATAGAGTAGAGACTACACCTGGGAAGCTTTGAGGTATGTGTCTAACTAAAAGCATTCAGCTCTCTTTTTATAATATTAGAATTTATTTAAAAAAATGTCTAGACAAGTAATAACAAGTGTTGGAGAGGTTGTAAATAAAAAAAAAGGGGGTAGCCTCATTCACTGCTGGTAGGAATGTAGATTGGTATAACTACTATGGAAAGCAGTCTGGCAATTCCTCAAAAAATTAACAATAGAGCTACCATATGACCCAGCAATCCCTCTCCCTGGGTATATATCCCAAAACCCTCCAAATCATGTATTCACAAAGTTATATGCACCTCTATGTTCATTGTAACATTATTTATGGTGGCCAAAGCATAGAAACAACCAAGATGTGCTGTGAGAGAAGACTGGATAAAGAAGATATGGTATATATACACAATGGAATACTACTCAGCCATAAGAAAGGATGAAATAGTGCCATTTGCAACAACATGAATGGACCCTGAGAACATTATGCTAAGTGAAACAAGTCAGCCAGAAAAAAGCCAAGAACTATATGATTTCACTCATAGATGGGATAGAAAACTGAAACTCATAAATATAAGCAGCAGTATGGTGATTGCCAGAGGGAAGGGAGAGGGGGGGGGGAAAGGGAGTCCTAATATAAGGTGGCAGGAGAATATTTGAGTTTGGGTGGTGGACAAACGGTGCAATATACAGATCTTATAACACAGAAACCCACACCTGAAATCTATATGTTCATATTACCAATGTCACTCCAATCAATTTAATATTATATATCTATATATATACATATAATGTGTGTGTGTGTGTGTGTATATATATATATATATATATATATATATATATATATATATATTTCCAGGAAAGACTTGATCAAACATGCAATCCTTATAATTAGATATTATTTTATTAGTAATATACAAATTAGCCTTTGTCATGCACAACTATACTTTGTGCATATTTTTCATTTAATAAATGAAAAGAATCATTTAAAAAATGTCTAGAAGAACGATCCATGTCCTCTACTTGGAATGCAATGTGTATTCCTATATTTTAACAATATTCTTGGAAATATATTGGAAGCAAAAGACAAAATTGAAGACCTTTCCCTTTACTACTTAGACACATTTTATTTGCCTGAGATAGAGAAAGTCAATTAAATTCTGTCCTTCACCAGAATTCTCCTCTCCCTTTATCTGCAAAATGGGCCACCTTAACTTCCTCTGGGAAGATATTTTGAAGTCCTTCCTGTAAATACTGGCTTTGCAAAATATCACGAAAACAACTTGGAGATAAGACAGAGCTGAGTTGATTGCTTTCTGCAGAAAGGGGGAGCACCACCCCTCCCCCTTCTCCCTGTGCCTCTTCCACTCTTACATTACAGTGGGAATGAGTGAAGGAATGGGAAACAGTTAATAAAACATTTGATGGATATTAATTACATGTAATTACCTGCCTTGTGGATCTTGTTGAGCTATTGATTACTGGCAAACATACATCCCACTGGGGATAAGTGTGATTTAACTTCATCCAAAGAGTCAATTAGTCCAAGTAACATAGAAAGAGCTGGTGCTTCGCCTCAATAGCTGGGGTTCTTGCCAAGAAGGGTAGATAAGCCATTTATCTGTTCATTAAAACACAGTACTACTATCAACAGGAGGCACTTACCAGTGTTACTGAGATTGGTAAAATGTCACTCTGTGCTGTCAAAGATTAGCTGCATGGTGGAGAAGCAACAGGAGCGAAGGGAGTCTTTCTCGCTTGAAAACCCTTGAACTGGTGAGGTTATGGAGTTAACTTCCAGAGGTGTAGTCCTGATGCAGTTCTCTATTTTATAAAAATTATAACCAAATGTCTTTATTAGATGATACACCTACACAAACTAATGCTGCAAAATGGGCTTTTGTCTCCTGGATAATCTTTGATATCTTAGATCAAAAGACATTTTCTGGAACTTCACTTAATAAACTGAAGACCTCTGTGTTTATTTTTGCTAGAGTCAATAGAAAAACAGACTTGAAAGGGAGGCCTTTAGTATTGTGGGGAAGTGGGGGGCAAGGACAGAAATATTGTTCCATTGTTCAATATTGGTATTAATTTGTACCTTGAAGCCAGTTAGAAAATTTAAGAAGCTGATCATTTTAATACTTTGTCCATTAAACTTCAATTTAGGATTTTAGAAACACTTTATTATGGAGGTCTTCTGTAATGCTCTTATAATAGTCCTGTAAGATACATCTAACTTTAGGAGTTAGAAGGAAAGAGGTAGAAGAATATGTTAAATGGTAAGTTCTCAGTAGAAATTTGGTCAATAAATTATGTAAAGCAGACTAGTGGAAAAACTGCGATAATACTCAAAAAAGTTTGAGTATTTTTTAAAAATGTTTATTTAAGAATTATCTTTGAACTGGAAATTAAGATAATTTGCTTTATTGAAGATTTTACTATGTGTTGAATCTAATATGGCTAATACCCTCAAGTTCAATATTGCAGACATACAAACAAGAGTTTCTAACATTTGGCCCAGCTGGCATGGCTCAGTGGTTGAACATCCACCTATGAACCAGGAAGTCATGATTTGATTCCAGGTCAGGGCATGTACCCGGGTTATAGGGTCACTCCCCACTAGGAGCATGATTCTCTCTCATCATTGATGTTTGTTATCTCTTCCCCTCTCCTTTCTTCTCTGAAATCAATTATATATATATATATATAATTCCTACCATTTTTATTGTTAAAAAGTTACATTTTTATTATATAACCATTACCATACTTAAATTTGGGGGCTCTTCATAAAATCCATATGAGATACAATTTATGTTGTATACCCATTTTTAGGAAGTTGAGACTGAGGATCAGAAACGTTGAAGTAACTTGGCTAGGGACACCCAAGTTCTCAAACTTGATCTTAGGCTTCAAATCTTCCTTCCGTGGTCTCTTGGCAATCCTTTAACATGTTCTTCCCAGAGTGCACCCGGAAGATAGCAAAATGGCAACTTAGAGTGAATGTGAATTTCAACCTCAGGTTCAGTTTAAATGCCAGGTAATATTTTTATACTGTACTTTGGTTCCACCCCTCACTCCCACCCACACTTTATGGTTTTGCAGATCTATTTTTCCTCTCTCTTTGTTAGGCAGGCTCATTTCTTTTTTTCTTAAGCCTTTTGTGATAACATTTTATACTTGCTGGGGTGAACACATTCATTTCCATCAGGCAGTCTGAAGGTTCAAACATTTTAACCCAGAATTTAACCCCACTATTGCTCACATTCACTTAAGAGTACCTCCTTCTTTGTGACACACACAGGGGATTCAGGCTGAAAAGGAGAAAAGATACTTCTGCTTGTCATCCTTAGATTTCAGGTATTTGGGGTATTGTTCCAAAGGGCACTCCTGCTGAAAGGCACAGAGTGTCCATGTCACCCCTATCCCTTAAGTCAGATGATCCTGCCAGCGACAATGACAATATTCACATTGATGCCCAATTGGACTCTCTGCTTGCAAGGAGCATTCTCTTGAAAGGCACTGCATTTTGGATTAATCATTTATTGTTTCAGGACATTCTGGAACAGTGAGTCAAAACCTACTGTAGTTTCCAAAAGGGTACATGCTGCTGTGCCAACAGGTTCTGTATAATTCCAGATTTCACTTATTTTTAAAACAGAAGTATATGAGCTTATGGTTTTTAGAGAAGCCCAGGTTTCAGACCCAGGGAAATGAACATGATGGCTAAAGGTAATGCCAAAACCTTGCAAATAGATGATTTCATAGAACTATATTTTTCCTTTCTCCTAGAATTTTTTGAGATTATATCAGCTTTCTATAGAAAAGGATCCTCAAAAAATTTCTAACCAGCTGAACATAACATTTCTGATAAGTTTTCAGTTTTTCAGGATACAGATGGACAGGTGGAAAAATATATATATAATTTTATTGGTTTTTATAGATAGAGGAAGGTAGAGATAGATAGAAATATTGATGTGAAACATCAACATTGATAGGCTGCCTCCTGCATGCCCCCTGCTAGGGATCAAGCCTGCAACCTGGCATGTGCCCTGACTGGAAATGGAAGCAGAGATGCTCAACCACTTAGCTACACTGGCTGGTTTGGAGATATAATTTAAAACAACTGACTATCTCTTCTACAAATATACAGATTTGTATGATACGTTATACATTATATGCACAAATAAATGTTATATATATGCATATATTATAGTAGTAGTGTGGTGGAGTAGGTAGAGAATAGGAAACAGGTAGCAAATGCTTTTCTACTATGTGCCAAGAGTAAGATAGATTATTTATAACTTTTATATCCTTTAAACCTCAAAACAACTTATTTAAGTTAGAAACATTGCCTCCATTATGCTAAAAAAGAAAAGGGGAGATAAGGAATGGGGAAGTAAAGATATTTGTCTAAAATGAAATACTCAATAAGAGATGTAAGCTCATATTTAGTCTGACTCCAAACCACAATCTCTCTCCACTCCACTGCCCTGCTTTCCTGGGAGATACTGTTTAGGCTCAGGAGGTAGTTACTTATTTCTGACAAGACCCAAGGGTTCAGCAGGAAGATTGTAGGACAAACAAATCATGACTCTTAAACTATGGTACATCTGTAGCATTTTCTTATGTATATCTTGAGCATGAAAGCAATCTAAAAGCTAAATATTCGCAGTGGTAGCTAGCGTATTCTTATTTGTTATCTTTTTCTCTTAACAGGGGAAGGCAACAATCTAAAAATGTGACTTTTAAATGGACTAAGTGTATGCAGTACATACTGTTTAGTTATATTAATTACATGCAACAGTGAGATAATAAGCAAAAATGAAAAGACAGCATATCCAGGTAAACTTAATACAAACCATTAAAATTTATTTCAAAATCAAGGTTTCCTACAATAAACACTTTCATGTGCGTTAAATTCTATTATGAATTTATAAAGAGACCATTTATGTTCCTATAGTTTCACACACACAAAAGTGGAATGCTATTGTTGATCTCAGCATTATTTAAATGCTTACAATTTATTAATTCTTTTAATGATTCAAAACAAATAAGATGATTTTCAATTTCAGCCATGAAGAAATAATAGATATTGCACTTACTCTATCTCCATAAACAACTTAGAAACTGAACAAAAGATGAAGCACTTATTTTTTGGTGTTAGACAATAAGACTGTAGAGCTATGGTCCTTGAGAGAAGGTAAGCAATACAGTGAACTCAGCATTTACCATAGATTCCTTAACTTTCCTAACTGTAGCACAGACAGAGTTTTCCTAACTGCGGCACAGAAAAAGTGGGGCCCACTGTTCTTAACAGAGGAAAGAGAGATCAGAAATTGTCTTGCTGCGTCATGGGAGTTTCAAGGTATGTTAAAAGAAAGGAGGGTCTAATTCAGAGAAGGTAGCCCATAGATTTGCATTTTTTTTCACTAAATATTATGCTGAACAGAGAATTTGGCAGTTGCACAAGGCTAGAAATGTTGAATTTCTGACCAATAAAAATAAAGAGGTATAACTGAACATTTCAGGTCTGAGTTGAGAAACCATAACTCTATGCTTCAGGAGTGTGAGTTATTGATACATATGATAACATGCATAATTGTCAAATGTTTTGCACTAAGTAAAAGAAGACAGAGTCAGCAGGTTACATACTTCAACATTAGATTTACATGGCATTTTTGCAAGCACTGATCTAACAGAGGGAGAAAAATCACTCCGTAGTTGCTTGGGGCTTCATTTGGAGGGAGTGTTTGATGACAAAGGGGCACAACAGCATTTTCTTGAAGGACTGGTGGTTTATGAAATTTATTAATATCGGGGTTGGGAAACTTTTTTCTCTACAGGGCCAAGTAGCAAATATTTTAGGGCTATATATGGTCACTGTTATATATTTTTTTCTTTTTGTTTGCTTGCTTGTTTTATTTTTACAAACTATAATATTTAAAAAGTTCTTAGTAGAAAGGCCAAATTTGGTCCACAGGTTATATAGTTGATCCCTGTTCTATATCTTGATTTTTGTAGTGCTTATATAAATATATATGTTCGTTATAACTCCTAAAATTGCAAATTTCAAATTTTATTATAAGTCTTAAAATTACAAGTTTCACTGAATGAAAATTATCCTATGTAATAAAAGGATAAAATGTAAATCAACTAAATGGCATAATGACCAGTTGCTATGATGTGCACTGATCATCAGAGGGTAGACACTCAACGCAGGAGCTGCCCTTTGGTGGTCAGTGAGCTCCGACAGGGAGAGCGCTGCTCAGCCAGAAGCTGGGCTCACAGTTGCAGTGCTTAGCCGTCAGTCGGACATCCTCCGAGGGCACAGGCTGGTCTGAGAGACTCCCCTGAGTGCACAAATTTTGTGCACCAGGTCTCTAGTGTTTTAGTAAAATAAATTGGAAAACTTTTGTGCTCAGGACACTAGAAATAGAAAATATGAAAATCCTTGAATATATTAAGTTGAATTTGTAATTAAAGCAATTTCTACAATGAAACTCTGATTCAAAGCACGTCATGAGGACTTCTAATAACTATTTATAAAATAATATTACTAATATTATACAAACTCTTTCAAATAATAGTGGGGAAGGGATATTTCCCATGTTATTTCATGAAGCCAACATAATTCTGATACCAAATCACATAAGAAAATTATAAGCAGATACAATTACAGACAAAAAAAATATTGTGAACATAGATACAAGGTCCATAACACAAATTATCAAATAGAATCCAGTTAGATATAAAAACATAAACTATCTTGGCTAAGGGTGTTTTATCCTAGCAATGCAAATTTGGTTTAATATGTGAAACTCAGTCAATATAATTAACACATTAAATTAAAAAAATTATATATATATATATATATATATATATATATATATATATATATATATATTTATATGTATTTATATGGATTCCAGAAGAGTACCCATTCATGATAAAAAACTCTTTACAATCAAGGACAGCTATACAAAGACATATAGTCAAAATGCTATAGATAAGTAAAATAGGAATTTAAAAGATATTTAAGATACCCATAGGAAAGGGAAAAAAAGAAACAAGGCAAATAAGCAGAGTGAACAAACAACAATATTAAAATGGTTGACAAATCCTAAGGTATCAATAATTATATTAAACTTACATTTTCTTAGCACACCATTCAAAAGGCAGAGATGGGCAGAGTACATTTAAAAACATAAAAAACTTACTTCATATATAACAATATAGGTAGATTTAAAATAAAAAGATGGAAAAGTATTTCATGCAAATTTTAATCTAAAGAAAGCAGGAGGGGAAAATAATCACAAAAAATCAGAGAAAAAAAACTCTTGTAGTGTGGCAATATGGTAAGGTATCACCTCACACCTGGTCATTATCAAGAAACAAGAAATAATAAGTGTTGGTGAGGATGTGAAAAAAGGAAACCTTTGTGTACTATTGGTTGAAATTAAATATATTATAAAAAAAGTATAAAGGTTGCTAAAATACTTAAAAATGAAAGTACCATATGACCCACCAATTTTATTTCTGATATTTGTCTAAAGGAAATACTGTGAATGATATATGCAGCCCCATGTTTATTGCAACATTATGTACAATAGCCAATGCCTATAAGTGATCTGTGTCTACTGACAGATGTGAGAGACATGTATAATAGAATATCATTCACCCATTAAAATTAAGCAAAAATCCTGTCACTTGGAACAACATGGTTGGACTTTGAGGTCAAAATAAAGTGAAATAAATCAAATGGAGAAAGACAAATACTGTATTACCTCACTTATATGTGGAATCTAAAAAGAAAAACAATTCCTAGATACAGAGAACAGATTAATTACCAGAGGTGCGAGTGGGTGAAAGCAAAATATGTGAAGGTGATCTAGAGGTACAAACTTCAAGTTCTAGAATAAATTAGTCTTGGGGTGTTAATGTATGGCATGGTGACTATAGTTTCTGCATTGTATATTTGAAAGTAACTAAGAGAGTTGATATTTTAACTGTGTAATAACTACTGTTTTGGAATCCAAATATACAAATTGTAAAACTTATTCTATATTGAAAAATATCAGGGAAAATAATACTAGTTTTCAAAAAGTCATTTAAATATAGTATTCTCATATGTCATTACTTTTAAAACATGCTTTTTTTTTTACTTCAGAGAGGAAAGAAGAGGGACAGAGAGATAGAATGATGACAGAAAATCAGTGATTGACTGCCTCTTATATGGTCCTTATTGGAAATCAAGCCCACAACCTGGGCATGTGCCTTGACTGGGAATTGAACCTTGACCTCATGGTTCATGGGTCAATCAATGCTCAATCACAGAGCCATAATTATGTCATTGACAAAGTTCAAAATATCAACCAAAAACAGAACAAAATTCTTGCTGCATAGAACTAGTTAATATTAAGCACTTAAATATTAGAGGATTGTTTAGCCTTGCTAAAATAATAAGTACTTATGTTATCATAATTAATGTCAATTTCCCCTTCTTGATAGAAAAATATCAAGTTCATAATTCTTCTAAGATCTATCATGATTCAAGATAAGAAAATCATGACCTTACTATAGAGAAGGGTAATTATTTTCCTCTTCATTCTTGTAAGTGGGCAATGATCCAATTTCTTTCAAAATAATATAAAAAAGATCTAGCTTAAAAGTAAAAAGAAAGTCCAAGACTCTTTTTTTCTCTTATACATTTAAATAGCTGTTTTGCTTGATTCTGGCAATGATACCATAGATGTAGATTTTATGCATATTAATAACTGGAGACTTACCTTAAACTCACAGAGCTTAAAAAACATATCCATAGAATCAAAGACAGATGTAAAGTTAATCAAATGTCTAAAGAGGTCTGCTATTTTTAACACATCTTTTCCAATGAGATAAGTGTTCAATAATAATCAATATTTCAAGAGTTAAGTCTAAAACTCCTTGCTTCTCATATAAAGAATTACAATGAAAGCCTAAACCTTTACGTGCTTAAGTAGAAAGAAATCAAATTAACACCTGGGCTTTTATTTTTGCAAGAGTGGTGAGTTACTCCTCCTAAGGTGTGGAAAACTGCATGTTGCACACTTTCAGATAGAATTTATTAACTTAGGAATTTATGGTAATAAATGACTTGATGCAGAACAGGAGCTGAGAGTCAAAGCTGACCATGCGATGGTATAGTAAGCAAAGAGAATTCAAAGAAATCACCAAGAAGGTATTGGGTCTTTTCTAATTTATAAAATGAAATTTTATACTATATTAATTTAGATTTTTGGGGGATGGTGACCACAGAAAATACCTAGATTAAACATATATAATCCTATTTAATGTGTTTTGAATAAAGCTGTTTTGTTTGATATTAGGTATTCTATATATATATATATATAAACCTCAGTGACCAGAATGAGCAGTCACTATGACACACACTGACCACAGGGCAGACACTAAATGCAGGAGCTGACACCTGGTGGTCAGTGTGCTCCCACAGTCAACCTCCCTCCGCTGGCCAACCTCCCTTTGTCCCTCCCCCTGGGCCTGGGACAGGAAACTGGGGATGGGTGTTAGTGAATGCGGCCCTTTCCCTAGGGAGGGACAACAGGGGAGGGAAAAAGGGCCAGCTCCCTCCTAGGGGCCGGGAGCCAACCTCCCATGCCCTGTCCCTCCCCCAAGCTGGCAGGCCCTAATCTGCCCACCCGGGTGGTGGTGCTGTGGTGAGGAAAGAAGGAGAAGGGAGGCCGGAACCACCTGGTGGAAGGATGCCCACGATGGTGCTCTCAGTGTCCGTTTCTTCTACATCCGGCCCAGCGACTGTTGCCTTCTCTCCAGCCTGGCCCTGATTAGCCTGGCACTGATAGGCCCTGATCACCAGCCTGGCCTAGGAGTCCCACCCATGCACGAATTTTGTGTACTGTGCCTGTGGTAGGAAATAAGATTCACCCCAAAGGTCTAGGTCCGGTGAGATTTCCCCAATGAAGCATTCTCAAAACTCTGGTTCTCCTTTCTCTCACCTACAAGTATTGAATTCTTTCCCTTGTGACTGCAATAGTTATTTGTGAGTTTAAGAGACATTGTTGACACAGTTGCCTTTTGCAGAGGCAGCTCAGCTTCTCTCCTCTTGCTAGCAACATGACTGCTGTTCATCATTGTTCATCGAATTAATTAATTCAGTAGTACCACTGAGGAGAGCAGCGATACCTTTTTTTTCTGTTTATATTCTTATACCTATAGTAGGCACTCAATAAATGCTTACTATTTGGTTAGAGTAAAATATATGAGGTCTGTTTAAGATTTCCTCTATCTTTATTGTTCTGAAAATGCTTAAAGGCAAAGTAGCTACCTTTCAGTGAGATTTGAAAGATGCTTAAATATTCACCTGCCATTAAACTGTTTCCTCAAAGGCTAGCCAATTGGTGTGGTAGAAAAAACATGGTATAATGTTGTAGTGAGATTTATTACCTGCCTAACCTTGAGCAAACTACTTGAATGTTATAGGTGAATTGGGAATGTAAATATTTCAGAAGATAGCTGTGGGTTTAAGTCAGATAAAATGCATTCTATTGCTTAACAGAGTTACAGGCACATAGAAAAGATAGCAATAAAAATTAATCCTATTTTCTTTTCCAAAATTCAAATATTGAACTCTTTGAATAAATGTGAAGAAACTTCCGAAGTTTCCTATGAGTTTTCCATGTTTTTCTAACATATCCACTATACTCAATAACAGAGTTTGAAAATAATCATATTAGCCAGCTGTAAAAAGAATGGGCTGTAGAAATAGCAGGTATTTATGAAAGGGTTGTGTAGAGTCTAAAAAAACAGGGCTCACTGTTTAGGTCAGCAGTAACTGATTCCTGGTTTTCAGGGTTTAGCATGCAGATACTATGACCAAGCAAAGAGGAAGGTTGGCTAAGACACAAATTAAAAGTGAATGGAAGGTAAGGAAATACTAGTAAGATTTGAGAAATTTAACACAGTGCTATTAACCAGAATATCAAAGTACATGAGTATTTTTCTTTCACAGCTTTATATACTGATCCTTCCTTTGTCTCCTTAGCCACTCTTGTGCTCAAAGCAGGTCTCCTTTACATTTACAGACTCTCAAGAATGATAAATGAAAGAACCACCTTTCTTGCCTCTTTTGCATATTGAAATGAAGGGAAAAGTGGGAGTCTAGGGGAAAAAAAGGAAGGAAGGAAGGAAGGAAGGAAGGAAGGAAGGAAAGAAGGAAGGAAGGAAGGAAGGAAGGAAGGAAGGAAGGAAGGAAGGAAGGAAAATACATCTTCCATTATGCTTTCCATGTCCTGTCTCCACTTTAAATAGTTTCCTGCCATAAGGTGGAGCTATATCCTATAGGGAGAAAAGTATTAGCTATAAGATCTGGCAAAAGTCCACGTAGGTCATTTTTTACTTAATTTGTGATTTGTGATTTTAAGAAGTTAAAGTTCATGGCAGCCACTCCCAAATCCACCACCCACCGATGCAGAGAGAGTGGTTATTTTGGTGCAGCTTGGATTTTAATGTGATGAAATGTGTGTGAAGTCAAGTGGGACCTTATTTTTTTTTAGTTTACGCTGTAAACATGGTCTCAGAGGAAATTGAAGTGCTGAGATCTGAGGTGGTGGTTTTGAGGCCCCCCTGAGGTAGAACAGAGAAACCACAGGTATCTGATAGTGCTTGCTCTTGAGTAAATCCTCCAGAGCATCAAACAGTGTATTGACAAACAAAATAAAAAAATAAAAGTACTTCGTTTAAAAGAGTATATAGTGTTGAATAGAATATGGCTGGAATGTCTGATACAGGCTTATATGAACTGAAAGAGAGGTTTTACCTCCAAGTCTGGGTTTGTTAGAGGTATGGCCATGAAAACCCCCAGCTGTGTTATCTGTAAAACCCTGGCATCTCCACCCAAAGGAAAAAATGATCCCCTGAAGAGAGACAGCACTGCAGGTTTCCGGATAACACATCAAGGGTAATCTAGATAAAGGAGAATGGCTCAACAGGAGTATGTGTTGCATGACTCCCTGAGCAGTGCTCTCTATTTGGAAATCAATTAAAGGGCAAGGTACACCAGCTCATAGCTCCTTTGGGACTTCCTCTGTAGATATGCATAGAAACCTTGCAACAACTGAAATCTATTCTAAAAATCTAAGGAGGGTTTTGATCTTGGTGGAGAAAAGCCTCTTTCTAATATAAACTAATATTGGAAAATTTTTATAACCAAAAATTTACCTAATGGGCATATTTGCTTTTTCCTGTGGATACCATAACTCATTTTAATATGGGCAACATGAAGATCGTTTGTAGTATGTCACTTATTACCTTCCTAGTGAAGGGAGCAGGGCTTACCACCTCCAAATATGTCTCTTTGGCATAAGGATTATCTTGAGCAGGTTATTTTAAAAGAAACTAAGGACACAGCAAAAGATTTGAAAACTGAGTAGAAGTTGCCCTCTTATAAGAGACATTTTACATTTATTTTTCAAAATATATTTTTAATTGTTTTCAGAGAGGGAGAGATAGAAATGCCATGATGAGAGAGAATCACTAATCAGGTGCCTCCTGCACACCCCCTACTGAGAGGTCGAGCCCACAACCCAGGCCTGCGCCCTGACTGGGAAGCTAAGAATGAATGACCTCCTAGTTCATAGGTCCATGCTCAGCCACTGAGCCATATTAGCCAAGCAAGAGGCATTTACATTTATAAGGGCAAACTCCAATGACAAGTTTGTGTCCCTCTCAGTACCAGGAAGAGACGGATGACTAAATTTCTAGAAACTCTTATTAATGGAGAAGGCAAATATCTAAATCTCCATAACCACCTTATCCTTGTGTTCTGTGCTTTCTCAGATAGCCTCCTGTAACTGGCAACACACTGGAGATGGTATTTAAGGTGGTAGGTTGTGCCATTTCAGGAAGTTAGTTTTCCTACCTCCCATGTATGCAGGGGGTATGCATGTCATTACATGTTGTTTGTTTTTCTCATACGTATTTATCTTTTATTATTTGGGGGTGGCTGTCTTTGGCGAGAATCTAGAAGGGTAGATTTAAAATTACTTTCCTCTTCTACACTACAGTCCTATTAGATGTGTTGGCATAATTAGCCTCTTATTTCCATATAATAAAAACAACACTCTTGAGGAATAACATGCTTTCATAGGGACTGTTAGGACAAATAATATAACTACTTTTATATGAATGTTCATTCAGGGCACTAGATACTTTATATACACTATCTAATTTAATCTTCACTGTAATCATGTGAAGATTATATTCCTGATTTTTACTTTATAGTTTTAACTACTTGCACATAGCCATAGAATGACTTTGCCAAATCTGGAATACGACCTCAGCAAGTGTGATGCCAGAGCTTTCAAACTCATTGGTGGGGTGCCCCCCTGTGTCCGGATCTAATGCCAGTGGAAGTGGAGTTCTTGCGATGTTGCAAGGAAAGGAATTTCCTGGGACTTGAGTCGATGATGAATGATCTTTATTTCCATGGAATCAAACCTCTGGCTTTCCAATGTTGCCTTTCCCTTTGTCCCGCCATAGGAAAAGTCCAACTTGGTCTTCAGCGGGGCAGAAATTATGGCCACTGCTCAGAGTCTCTGCTCCATATTAAACTCTGGTTTAGTCCAGCATCCTCTGTGGGGAGTCCACATGGCCTTAGGCCACGGGGCTGCTTAAGCCCATAGAGCTATAAGAGAGGATGGGCAAGTGAGATTACAGAGCAAAAGAGGAGCAAGCAGGTGAGACAAAAGCAAGAGAGCACAATAAAGGAAGGCTTTCTTGTTGACCTGGGATTATGTCTTCTCAGGTTTGGGAGGAATCAGAATCTTATTCAAAATAACTAATCAGCTTCCCAAATTTTCATGGCCTGGCACTGGGGCCACCCCTGTCATCTTGACTCCCTGCGCCTGCACCCATCTCCTCCTTTATTTGATCCTTTCCCCTAGTGATCTGTAGAGAATGGACCAGTAGTTCCCTTAGGGCTGTGAATTTATAGCTTCCTGGTGTCACTGTTCAGATAATCATACTTATAAAGTCTGGCTTAAAAGTCTTTACTCTCTTTCTATTACTTATATTAATCAGTAGCTAATTACAAGAGTAACAAAGTCACTGCATATTTGCTTGAAGACATTTTCCATTTGTAAAGTAATTGTCAACCAATGTATTATAATCCCACATTGTTTATTTACAGGCTAGCTCTCCTTTTTCTTCAAAAAGCTAACTCATGAGATCAGGGTCTTTATTTTACTGATTCATCTTTGCCTCATCATAGAGCCTTGTGCATTGCGATTTCTTAAAATATATTTTTTGAATATATAACCCTCAATACTACTGAAAAAACCTGTACATACAATGACTCATCCTTTTTACTTATATAATATTTCTCCCCTCATACAACTTTCCTTTATTTTGTATTTTCATTGTATTCTGACAAATGCATGTTTTTGTTGTAATGTACTTTTATTGTTTAAATAGGACTCTCACTCCCACAGGCCTTTAGTCTTTTAATTTTGAAGGACTTTCTGCTCTCTTACAAAACACTTCATGGCTTTGCCTCCTCCACTCCCCTGAGTCTCAGAGCTACAGACTCACGCTGTAGGGGTTGTCCATCCGTCTAGAGCACCTGGAGTTTAAGGTGGTAAGCAATTTGACTGTAATTGCTTCTTCCCAGCAGTTATTCCTTGAAGTGGCGAAGGGGGACATTTGGTTGGCTTTCTATTTCCATCTACATAAATAGGTATTGGAGTCAAATCCAAAGAGCATGGTGCATTTATCTATAAATAAATGTTACCCCCTTGATGAATGTTTTTAGCTACACTTTTGCTTGTCTGACTCTTGGTTTATGTTTCAGCAGAGACTTAGTTCATTCTTTCCATTTACATCTGATATCTGATTCATTGATTTCTCTAAGTGAAATAAAACATAGATCTCTATACTATATTATTTAAATAAATCACAGGCTTTTTTCCCCTCACTTCCAGTTAGATCGCCATCTTGAATTGCTCTCCTATCTAAGACTGCTGTGTTGGACTCAATGACTATTTCTTAAGCTATAGACAGAATGTATTTCAGATATTTCTTTTATTATGAGTTTTTAGTTTCCTCAAATTTCCATATCAGTTTTTGGTAGAGAGGAACAGATGTGATGGTTGCAAGACAGTATTGATAAATTTGTAAATATATTTAGTAACTATTTTTTCAAATTGTGTTTCTCTTCTATTTTATGCAAGGAATATAACATGGCCTCAAATCTCAAGGAACTAAACAAAATGGTTCATTTTCTTGTCTGAAGGTTCTTTTTGAAAGAAATGTTTCACCAAACCAAAAATGCTAGCCAAACAAACAAACAAACAGACCTTTCTTGGGACATGAAGCCTACACAAACAGCAGCATGGCCAGAGAAGACATACCTGTCCCCCTCCTGGAATTGTTGAGCATTTTTATACTTCTGTAACCTCATAGAAACATCATTTCTTTAATGTGACCTTTTCTCCTTTCTTTCCTTTTGACTCAAGATGGCCTCATCTGACACCCTGATCACCTGCCTCCTTCCCCCTTGTAAAGGAGTAGGATCCTCCTTTAATCATCAAGCCCTCAAGACAATGAGTTTCTGGTCAGCATCCAGTAATCTTAGAAATAAAGCCTCCGATGTGTTGACCACAGAGACAGAGTTTCAGTCTAACTAGAGATGGCATCTAGGCCTCAGTTGTGTTTCAGCTCCAGAAGTATGCCACCAACCATTTCCATATGAAACCAGACAAAGCAATGCCAGGGTTCACATCAGGACCAGATGCACTGACCAATACCACCTACTCTAGCACCAACCAATCAGAAGAGACCAGGATCCTGACTATAAGCCTCACCCCCTTAGCCACCAGGATTAGTGATTTTTCTCCTGTGGAATCCATCCCCTGGAAGCAATCTGGGAGCCAGATTGAGCATGAATTTACCTGGGACTTCGGTGTGGCGCTATTTGCTTAAAAAAAAAAAAAAACCTTTACTTTTTTTCATTGCAAACTCCTGTTCACATTTGATTGGCCTTTGATGTACCCAGGAAAATTAACCCCTTTAATCTGGTAATACATCAAGGAGCAAGGGAGGAAGGAAGATGTAATCTGTTCCAAAAGAATTTACATGAGCTATAGACAAAGGGGGTGGGAGAAGTGAAGCAGGGCCAGCTCTGGGATAGGTGTAGGGCTCGCAAAGAGAAGTGTCTGCTCCTGTAGATTCGTTGAGGGCAGCAGTCAGGAAAGCCTAAATATGAACAGGAAGCAGAGTTCTGGAATTTGATGGCCCTGGCTATTCTTTTTTTGGATAATCACAGAAATAGCCACCTGGGAATTCATCTCATGTTCCAACAGACATAGCAGGAATGTGAGCAGTGCTCTGTCAGCTGGCCCAGAGCTTTTAACAGACTAACTGTTCTCACTCACTCACTCTCCGGCCACTGTAATTTAATTTAGAACATCTAAGAATTTCTTTTTCTTATCATGAGTAACACAGTATCTTTACAAAAATTTCAATGCGGAGCTTAAAAAGTTTTAAAAAGTGTTTTAAGATAAAAATTAAGTAAAACCTATATTGTAAGTCAGTGAAGAGGGCTATAATGTTTTTCTTTCCCATAATTATTTGCTTAAAATGCTCCCAAATTTCTGTAAGTCAACTCACGTGTCATGGAGTGAAGAGGATTCGGGCATGGGGTGAAGAGGATTCGGGCATGGGGTGAAGAGGATTCAGGCATGATCACAGATCAAATGTCTTCCTTGTCCAATAGAAGATTGTGAGAACATCATTGACTTTGGAGAAAACATAAGCCAATGCATATAAAAATGATGAAACCATATAGTGATCCCAATTTATCTGATACAAGTTAAAATATTAAGAAACTTGGGACATGACACTCATATCTCAACCTGCTGGAAAAAAAAAAAAAAAACACCTCTGTTATTGTCCCAAAGTAAGAGTGGAATTTTATTCATCAGATATAATTTGTAAAAGATTGTATCAAGTTTTAGTCCAATATCTCTCCTTGTGATATTCATATTTGCTGCTAAGCAGTACACAGAAAAAAGGTAGAGACTTTGATTAGAATTTAATTTTATTCCCTTGAAAATACTGATTCACTTTAATAACATACTTTTCCAGCGCACTGTCCTTATACTACACTTATGGATAGAATGGCAGTCCAATATATCTTTTAAATCAGTACATCTTTGGAAATGAAAATGGGTACTCTAAAGAATTGCACTGAGACAATAGGCGTAAACTATGACCATATTGGAGAAACTGGGCCATATGATTGGTGATCTTATAGCAGGACTATGTAATTAAGTCACATAATGTCAATGTATACATTTCTAAGGTCTTAGTGACTCTACAACTAACATCCTGTTGCTGTGAAGGCCAGGATACAACTTTCAACAACTGGAAATGTCATAACAAATCCAGCCTATATTTTTGTTATCACGATTTTCCCTCTTGTCCTTAAATGTCTGCTAGAGAGAACCTCGATGTAACCAGAAGGAAGAGACAGAGGGTTGCTTGAGAGGGCAGTAGTTCTTCATCTAAAACCTAGAGGACACGTTCACAGCCTCCTCTGGGAAGTCAGTGGGAGAAGAAAAGGGAATGTTGTTCTTGGACGATTTTGTTATTCCCTCAACAGCTATTCCTTGGGCCTCCTCTGTTCTGTAACTATGTCCTGGGTGACCCCTGGGTATTCCACTTAATTGCATGCCATTTCATCCTTGTTCAGTAATTATACTTGTGCATAGTTATGAGTAAAGTGATTTTCCTATCTATGCATTAAAGTTAAATTTTGCTCCTGGGGTTTAGTGTGTGTGCCTTCTAGTGACATCAATAGGAAGCATGTGTACTTCTTCCTGCCATGTGTGAGAGAAGAATAT
>PVJN01041305.1:0-18815 GCA_004026805.1 Lasiurus borealis
CTTCTCCCTTTTCACAGTCCAAACTCCCCCCGTATGAGTTTCAGCTGGATCTGGGGTTTAGTGTCGTAGGATAAGGGGTTCAATGCCGTTGGGAGTCTCCGTTTCCCTCCCGTCAGAGAAAGCCAGCCAGGTACTCGGGCACCCGCTCTCTCAGCGCGCGCGTCTCCGTACCTCAGCTTTTTGCAGTTCCTCTGGGTGTTTGTGAGCCCCTCTCTTTCCTTCTAGCTGTAGAACTTCCACTCAGCCAGCTTTCCTGTGGTTCTGGATGATGTCTGTTCTGTCTTTTAGTTGTAGTTTTTAAATTGTTGTCCGAGGCAGCAGTGTAGGTGTTTACCTATGCCGCCATCTTGGCTCCTCCCAAGGTGTTGAATTTTGTCAAATGCTTTTTCTGCATTGATACGATTATCTGATTTTTGTCTCTCAATTTATTTATGTTATGTATCACATTTATTGATTTGCAGATATTGTATCCTCCTGGTAATTCCCAGAATAAATCCCACTTGGACATGGTATATGAACTTTCTAATGTAATGCTGGACCAGATTTGCTAGAATTTCGTTGAAGATTTTAGCACCTATGTTCATGAGGGATATTGGCCTGTGGTGTCTTTATTTGGTTTTGAAATTAGGGTAATGCTGGTTTCATAGAAAGAGCTTGAAGTGTGCCTTCTTATTGAATTTTTCAGAATAGTCTGAGGAGAATAGGTTTTAGCTCTTCTCTGAATATTTGCTGGAACTCCCTTCTAAAGCCATTCGGACTAGAGTTTTATTTGCTGAAATATTTTTGATTATTGTTTCAATTTCATTGATAGTTATCAGCCTATTCAGGTTTCTTGATTCTTCCTGATTGAGTTTGGGAAGCTAGTATTTTTCTAAGAATGTGTCTATTTTGTCTAGGCTGTCCAGTTTGTTGGAGTAGAGTTGTTCATAGTATTTTTTATAATCCTTTATATTTCTGTGGGGTCTGTTGTTACTTCACCTCTTTCATTTCTGATTTAGTTTATTTGGGTCCTCTCTTTGTTTCTTAGTGAGCCTATATTGAGAAGAGGAAAAAAGAGAAAATAAAAGGAACAAAAAAGGAGAAAAATATACAAATATGTGGAGAAAACTCCACAAAACAAACAAATAAACCAAAAAATGCAAACCACAAACACCCAGAATAAAACAGGGGAACTGAATCTGAAGAGGCAGAGCTTATATCCAGAAAGTAAGGTAAAGGAATTGAATGAAAAGGGGAATGGCTGTATTTCAATATAAAGGAGTTAGAAAGAGAATGAGTGGATAGAAGAAAAGTAAAAAACAAAATAATAAAAAAATTCTTCCTTTAATCTATATATTCATCTATTTTTGGAAAAGGAGAGTAGAGTAGAGAGAAAACAGACTTGAGTTTGATGAATGAAACTAATTAAGCAATTAGGAGAAGAAGAGAGCAAGCAAGAAAAAACAAAAGCATAAAAAATTGGCTAGTGAAGAAAGAGAAAAGAGAAGGGTGCATGGACTTGGATCAGGGGAGCAGAAATTAGATATATGAATAAGCCAACAGAGACTAATATAATAATAATGTGTCAATAAAGCAGGTAAAGAAAATCAATTTCTTATAAGGAGTAAAAAGAAAGGAGAGAAAAACATTCTCCAGGCATCCTCTGACCTTTTCAGCCATGGATTGTCTCACCAGCTGTGCTCAATTCACCAATTCTGGGTGGATGTTATTCGATTTAGTTGTTTCTTCTATCTGCTCCATGAGAAGGTGCAGGACATGTCTGCCTATTCAGCTGCCATTTTGTTTTTCCCAGTTCTACTGAATTTTATTGTTGCTGCTCTTTTCCTGGATTTGGTTGAAATGAGTGTCCCTGCACTTTTATTTCAAAGCCTGACAATCATGCTCAGAGAGCTGGCACATGCCTCAGCCGTGTGCACTCAGGGCACTGTGGTGTGTGGCTGAGGCCTCCCCTGGTGTTAGTGGCAAAGGGAAACCAGGGGCTGATTGCCAGCTCTGTGCTGCTTCTGTGCCTGTGCAGCACCCACTTCCTGTTTCAGACCCTAGAACTTCTGACAGGATGGCTGGAGTTGGGAAAGGAAGGGATGGGGAGGTGGGGGTTCGCTTCTCAGGGATGGACAGATAGCTGCTGTGTTACGGCTTTCTTTCCCATTGTAGGTGCTGACCCCCTATGCTGTTTCAACCCCAATGACAAAGAATCTCAACACCAGCCTGATAACCAAGACTGCCGAAGAGTTTGTTAAAGAATCACTCAATTACATCACATTTGAAGATGAAACCTGTGGCTGCCTCGCCCATGAAATCCTGGTAATTGATAACTTCTCCTTCTTGAAGCGAGTGAGCACAGGTGTGCAGGAGGCCCTTGCGGGCTGAGCCAGCTCTTCTTCAGCATTGGAGGCCTGGTGCTCAGCCCCTGCACACCCCCAAGCCAGGCAGTCTCCCCACTGGCTGCCTCACTTCTCCCTCAGAAAGGAAGGAGGCTCCAGAGCTCCTGGAAGAGCGTCTCCGTGGGGTTGCTGGCCCTCTGTTTGTAAATGTGTAACTCTGGTTCTCCAGGAGGAAAGTAAAACAAGCACCTGATTTGTAGCATTTGCTGATTTCCATGATTTCAATCCTCCAGTGTGCGATCACTGCACATGAGTGGGGCGTGTGCACAGCTGGCTCTATGAGCATTGAAGCTGGTCCGGGCATGCCATGGACCCCGTCACATGAAAATAAGGTTCACGAGCACGTGGCACCAGGAGTTCTTGCCATTCCCTGGCCACTTTTAGAAATAAATATAGGCCTGGCCAGTGTGGCTTAGTTGGTTGAGTGCTGTCCCATACACAGAAGTTGCTGGTTCCATTTCCAGTCAGGGCACATGCCCGGGTTGAGGTCTTGATCCTTGGTAGGGGGCATGCAGGAGGCAACTGATTGATGTTCTCTCTTATCTCTCTCTCTTTCTCTCTCCCTCTCTCTCTTTCTCCCTCCCTCTCTCTCTAAAAATATCAATAAAAACATATTTTAAAAAATAAACAAATACAAACATGAAACAAAGGTCGATGGGAATGTTGTGTGCTAACAGTGAAAACACAACACAGTGTCAGTGTAGTGCTGTTTCCAGTATCACCAGGAGTTTTAGCCAGATCGGATTTCTCCTGCAGTCTCCTTGTAAAAGAACCTGGGTGGGAAGAACACGAAGATGCTGGGAGAGGGAGCAGCAGGAAGAGAAAGTGCTCTCCAAGAGGAAAAAGGGGTGGGTGCTGCTTTACTGTGGACTTAGTTCTCTTTATTTAGAATTTCCTCAGGGCTGGTCCTTTAAGTGACTGTTTTGGTTTCTGAGAAAACCTTGTTTGCAGAGAAAGTGTTACAGAAGCTTTAAATTTTAGCAACTTTAGTCATGCACCATACAACTATGCTATTGTCAGCAATAGACCACATGTCTGATGGTGGTCCCATAGGTTACAATGGAGCAAAGGTCAAAATTCCTTTTGCCTACTGATGTGTAGTCAGCATAGTGTTGTAGCAACGTGTTAATTACCTGTCTGGGGTGATGCTGGTGTAAACAAACCTACTATGTTGCAGTTTTATATTTGCAGTGATCACACTTCTGAGAATATATCTTAGGAATCCCAAAACACCATTCAGAATTTATGCATCCCTATGTTCATAGCAGCATTATTTACAATAACCAAGATCTGGGAACAATCCAAGTGCCTATCAGCAGATGAGTGGATAAAAACGCTGTGGGACATTTACACATGGAATACTATGTGGCTGTAAAAAAGAAGGAACTTTTACCGATTTTTATGCTAAGGGAAATAAGCCAGTCAGAGAAAGACAAGTATCATATAATCTCACTAATATGTGGAATCTAATGAACAAAATAAACGAACAAACAAAATGGGACGGGAAGCATGGACACATGCAGCAACTGAGGGGTGGGGATGACTGGATAAAGAAGGTGAAGAAATGAGATAAAGAACTTGGACACAGAAATAGTTCAGTGAAGTCCAAAGGAGGCGGAGTGCTTGAGTGGAGGTGGGCAAACGAGGTGCAATGGGGACGTCTGCAATAATGTCAATACTAAAAATTTTAAAATAATGAAAGGTATAGCACATACTATTATCTATAGTGTGTATTACTTGATATGAAAATAAATGACTATGTTACTGGTTTATATATTTACTATACATTTTATAACTTTTAAAAATGTGTACTCTTTCTACTTAAGAAAAGTCTGCTGTAAAACAGTATGCCATGTTACCATGGCAGCAGCCTCATACTTCTCGTGTTGGCCATGTCCCTTGAGTGCATCGTTTTCTCTTGTGTTTGATTTAACCTTGTATTGTTTGTTCACTGTGGCCCCTGCACACACAGAACCCACTATTAATGTTGCCAGGAAGAGGCCACGTTGAGTGATTGACCTGGAGAGGAAATGAACAGTGATTCAGGACTACGGATTTGGAAAATCAGTCATGGTAATTGCTCACCAGTCAGGCATGTCCCATTCCACCATAGCTATGGTCATCAATAACAGGAAGAAAGTGAGGGGAGCTGCGAAGGGACTATACAAATGACCTGCATTGAAGACCAGCCACAGAAGCGTGTTTATCTCAAAACCATGGTGATCATATCCAAAGCAAAAAGAGATGTTGAGAGAAAAGGCTGTGCCTGACTGTGATGTTGAATTGAATTTATTGCTAGCTCTGGGCACTTTAAGCAATTCAAGAATAGTTATCCATCATGTAAGGGGAAAGTGAGTGGTGAGTCTGTAAGTGCTGATGTGAAGGCAGCTGAAGAAATTTTGGAAACTCCAGAGAAACTGGTTGTGGAGGAAAATTACTTGCCAGAGCAAATGTTCAGTATGGAGGGAACGTCCCTGTTTGGAATGGATACATGGAAGGACTTTCATCCATAAAGGGGGCCAAGTCAAGGCCAGATTTTAAGGTGTTTATGGACAGAATCACAATCTTGCTTGGGGCAATGTTTCAGGCGTTAAATGGGTAATTTGGCCCAGTGAGAAGCGCAGGGCCCCCAAACATGTCCATTAGCACACACAGCCACTGTGCAGAAGTAACGTGAAGTCCTCAGTGCTCCTGCTCCTCTTCCAAGATGCCCTCCTCAATGGCGAAGCCAGAAACTGGAGCAGCACTGTTTGGAGAATAGTGCCTTTCAAGACTTAGCTTATTATTTACAATTAGAAGCCCGGTGCACGAAATTCATGCTTGAGGGGGAGGTGTCCCTCAGGCCAACCTGGGACCCCTAGAGGGGTGTCCAACTGTTCATTTAGGCTCAATACCACTGGTGAGATCAGGCCTACATAGGCAGTCAGACATCCCTCTCACAATCCAGGACTGCTGGCTCCCAACTGCTGGCCTGCCTGCCTTCCTCATTGCCCCTAACAGCTTCTGCCTGCCAGCCTGATCATCCCCTAACCACTCCCCTGCCAGCCTGCTTGCCCCTAACTTCCCTCCCCTGCAGGCCTGGTTTCCCCTAACTGCCCTTCCCTGAAGGCCTGGTCCCCCCCCCCAACTGCTCTGCCCTGCAGGCCTGGGTCCCCCCTAACTGCCCTTCCCTGCAGGCTTGATTGCCCCTAACTGCCCTCCCTTGCAGGCCTGGTCCCTCCCAAATGCCTTCTTATGGTGGCCATCTTGTGTCCACATGGGGGCAGGGTCTTTGACTGCATAGTGGCAGCCATCTTGTGTGTTGGAGTGATGGACAATCTGCATATTACTCTTATTAATTAGGATAGAGGTCTGGTGCATGGGTGGGGGCCAACTGGTTTGCCCTGAAAGGTATCCTGGATTAGGGTGGGGGTTCCCTTGGGGCGCAGGGTGGCCTGGGTGAGGGGCTTGTGGTGGCTTGCAGGCTGGCCACGCCTCCTGGTGACCCAAGCAAAGGCTCTGGTATCTGGGATTTATTTATCTTCTACAATGGAAACTTTGTAGCTTGGAGTGAAGCCAAGCTTGCTCTGTGGCTGCTGCCATTTTTGTTGGGATTTATTTGACTTCTATAATTGAAATTTTGTAGCCTGGAGTGGAAGCCTGGGCTGGCCAGAGTGTGCAGAAAGCTTGGCTTCTTCCATTACCGGGGGCAACCCAAACCTTTCTCCTGCACTCTCCGTGGCCGCAGCCATCTTGGTTGAGCTAATTTGCATACTTGCTCCTGATTGGTAATGGGTGTGGCTTGTAGGTGTAATAGAGTGATGGTTAATTTGCATATTACTCTTTTATTAGATAGGATCTTCCTTGTATTGAAGATCTTCATCCCAAAATCGAAGCATTTTCTTCCTCCAAATAGGGAGTTATAGCAGCTTTTAAAGCTTATTACCTGAGAATCACCTTTGCCCAGGCCATTGCTGCAGCTTCTGAAGGCACTGATGCAATTTTGGAAAAATTACATCTTCAGATGCCTCAAGAGCCTTGCTTGAGCTTGGGGCGATGCCACCAAGGAGGGTATGAATGGCACATGGAGAAACACACTCAAGAAGTTTGTTCATGACTTCAAAGGATTTGCCAAGGTTGAGAGGCTGCAAGAATCCACAAGACTGTGGTTGAGATGGCAAACAGCCTTCATCTGGGTGTGAAGGAGGGTGATAGTGAAGAGCTCTGAGGGTTGGATGAGGAAGTGACTAAGGAGGAGTTGTAGGAGTGGGAATAGGAATGCATAGCTGAAGAAGAAGCTAGGAGAAAGGAAAACAAAAAAGAAGAAAAAGAACCTCTAAGAAAATTCATGGTGAAGGGTCTCTAGCACAGTGGTCAGCAAAGCCACTGTGTTGACTAATGAGTTTGCTGACCTATGACCTACTCTCTTGATTCCAATAATTACAAGCTGTTATTCTTCCTTGTGATTAAGCCCCTATCCCACTGGTTGGCAAACTCATTCGTCAACAGAGCCACAGTTTGCTGACCACTGGTCTAGCCAAAGGTTGCAGACTTCAACAAGCTTCTTTAAAAGTTGTTCATTAATTTAAAAATACCAAAAGGTTTTCACTTACAGAGGAGAATGTTCATGTTGCATTATCTGCTCACAAGCAAATCTATGATGAAAAAAAAAATGTTAAAAAGTTGCCATGGGCATTCCACAAAGAATGATACCTCCTCAGGAGAGCATATCATTGCCCCTGAAGACCTGCTAGTGGGACAGGATGTGGGGGTGGAAGCCAGTGAGGGTGGCGATCCTGACCCTGTATGTGCTTAGGCTAGTGTGTGTTGTATCTTAGTTTTTCTGTTTGTTTGTTTATTTTTTTAGTCACTCACATTTCAGGATAACTCTCTTTTTATTGTTTAAAATATTACATATATTAGTTCATATATCTCCCTCCCCCCCCATTGACCTTCCCTCAGTCTCTCCTACCCTCTATTGTATGCCCTCATCACCCCCACCCCCAATATCCTGTGTCCATTGGTTATATGCATGCATACAAGTCCTTTGGTTGATTTCTTCCTCTCCCTCCCCAACACTCCCCAGCCTTCCTGCTGTAATTTGACAGTTTGTTCAGTGCTTTACTGCCTCTGTATCTATCTTTTTGTTCATCAGTTTATATTGTTCATTATTTCCCATAGATGAGTGAAACCATGTGATATTTATCCTTCTTTGAATGGCTTATTTCACTTAGCATAATGCTCTCCAGTTCCATCCATGCTTTTGCAAAGGGTAAGAATTCCTTCTTTTTTTATAGTAGCTTAGTATTCCACTATGTAGATGTATCACAGTTTTCTAATCTACTCATCTGCTGATGGGCATTTAGGCTGCTTCCAAATCTTAGCTATAGTGAATTGTGCTGCTATGAACATAGAAATGCATATATCTTTTCTGATTGGTGTTGCTGGTTTCTTGGGATATATTTCTAGAAGTAGAATTACTGGATCAAATGGGAGTTCCATTTTTAGTTTTTTGAAGAAACTCCATACTGTTCTCCACAGTGACTGCACCAGTCTGCATTCCCACCAGCAGTGCACAAGAGTTTCTTTTTCTCTGCATCCTCGCCAACACTTGTTGCTTGTTGTTTTGCTGTTGGTTGCCATTCTGACAGGTATAAGATTTGTATCTCTTGAATAATTAGTGGCTTTGAGCATGTTTTCATGTGTCTCTAGACCTTCCTTCTGTCTTCTTTTGAAAAGATTCTATTTAGGTCTGTTGCACATTTTTTATTGGATCATTTAGCTTTCTTTTATTAAGTTGTGTAAGTTCCCTGTAGATGTTGGAGATTATACCTTTACCAGTGTAATGTTTGCAAATATGTTCTCCCTTACAGTGGGCTTTCTTGTTTTGTTGATGTGCAAAAGCTTTTTATTTTGATGTAGTCCCATTTGCTTACTTTCTCTTTAGCTTCCATTGCCCTAGGAGCAGTATTGGTGAAGAAATTTTTTTGACATATGTCTAAGATTTCTTTGCCTGTTGATTCCTCTAGTATTTTTATGGTTTCCATCTTATGTTTAAGTCCTATATCCATTTTGAGTTTATTTTTGTGTATGGTGTAAGTTGGTGGTCTAATTTCATTTTTTTTGCATGTATCTGTCCAATTTTCCCAACACCATTTACTGAAGAAACTGTCTTGACTCCATTGTATGTTATGCCTCCTTTGTCAAATATTAGGTGAGCATAGTGGTTTGGGTAGATATCTGGATTCTCTATTCCATTGGTCTATATGTCTGTTCTTTTTTTTATAGTTTTATTTAAAATATATATATATATATTATTGATTTTTTACAGAGAAGAAGGGAGAGGGATAGAAAGTCAGAAACATCGATGAGAGAGAGACATCGATCAGCAGCCTCTTACACGCCCCCTACTGGATATGTGCTACAACCAAGGTACATGTCCTTGACCAGAATCGAACCTGGGACCTTTCAGTCCACAGGCTGATGCTCTATCCACTGAGCCAAACCAGTTTTGGCTATATGTCTGTTCTTGTGCCAGTACCAGGCTGTTTTGAGAACAGTGGCTTTGAAGTACAGCTTGAAATATGGTATTGAGATCCCACCTACGTTGTTGTTCTTTCTCAGGATTGCTGTGGCTATTCAGGGTCTTTTTTTTTTTATTCCAGATGAATATTTGGAGAGTTCTTTCTAGGTCTGTGAAATATGCTGTTGGTATTTTAATGGGGAGTGCATTGAATCTATAGATTGCTTTGGGTAGTATAGACATTTTGATGATGTTGATTCTACCAACCCATGAACATGATATGTTCTTTCATCTGCTTTCGTCTTCCTCTATCTTTTTTCAGTGTCCTGTAGTTTTCCACATATAGGTATTTTACTTCCTTAGTTAAGTTTATTCCTGGGTATCTTAAATTTTTTTTGGTGAGATGGTAAATGGGATTTTTTTTTTTTTTAGTCTCTCTTTCTGTAAATTCACTATTGGAGTACAGAAATGCCATAGATTTCCTGGCATTAATTTTGTATCCTGCTACATTGCTCAATTCATTTATTAAGTCTATTAGTTTTTTGATGGAGTCTTTTGAGTTTTTTATGTACATGTCATCTGCAAATAAGGACAGCTTTACTTCTTTTCCAATTTGGATGCCTTTTATTTCTTCTTTTTGTCTAATTGCAATGACCAATACTTCCAGGACTATATCCAACAGGAGTGGTGAGAGTGGTCATCCCTGCCTTGTCCCTGTTCTTAGGGAAAATGGTTTTATTTTTTGCCTATTGAGTTTGATGTTAGCTGTGGGTTTATTATATATGGCTTTTATTAAGTTGGGTATGATATTTCTATTCTTACCTTGTTGAGAGTTTTTATCAATAAAGGGTGTTGGATTTTGTCAAATGCTTTTTCTGCATCAACTGATTTTTATCTCTCAATTTGTTTATGTGATGTATCACATTTATTGATTTGCAGATATTGTACCATCCTTGCATTCCTGGGATAAATCCTACTTGGTCATGGTGTATTATCTTTCTGATGTACTGTTGGATCTGATTTGCTAGAATTTTGTTGAGGATTTTGGCATTTATGTTTATGAGGGATATTGGCCTGTAATTCTCTTTCATTGTGTTGTCTTCATCTGGTTTTGTTATTAGGGTGATACTGGCTTCATAGAATGAGCTTGGAAGTGTTCCTTCTCTTCCAGTTTTTGGGATAGTCTAAGGAGGATAGGTTTTAGTTCTTCCTTGAATGTTTGGTAAAACTCTCCTGTGAAGCCATCTGACCCCAAACTTTTGTTTGCTGGAAGCTTTTTGATGACTGCTTCAATTTCTTTCATAATTACTGGCCTATTGAGATGTTTAGATTCTTCCTGATTTAGTTTTGGAAGGTTATATTTTCATAGGAATATGTCCATTTCCTCCAGGTTGTCCAGTTTGTTGGAACAGAGTTGTTCATAGTATTTTTTAACAATCCTTTCTATTTCTGTGGAGTCTGTTGTTATTTCACCTCTTTCATTTCTGATTTTGTTTATTTGGATCCTCTCTCTTTTCTTCTTGGTGAGCCTGGCTAGAGGTTCATCAATCTTGTTTATTCTTTCAGAAAACTAGCTCTTGGTTTTGTTGATCTTTTGTATTGTTTTTTATTTTTGTCTCAATGGTGTTTATCTCCACTCTGATCTTTATTATTTCCTTCCTTTTGCTTATACTGGGATTTTCTTGTTGCTCTCTTTCTAACTCTTTGAGTTGTAGAGTTAGATAATTCATTACCATTGTTTCTTGTTTTTTTTTGTTTTTTTTTTTTGCAGTAGGCTTGTAGAGCTATGAACTTCCCTCTCAAAACTGCTTTCACTGTGTCCTGTAGATTTTGGATTGTTGTGTTTTCATTATCATTTGTTGCCATGATGTTTTTTTAATTTCTTCTTTGATCTCTCTGGTTACCCAGTCATTGGTTAATAGCATGCTGTTTAGTCTCCATGTATTTGATTTCTTTGGATTGTTTTTATTGTAGTTGATTTCCAGTTTTATGCCACAGTAATCTGAGAAGATGCTTGATATGATTTCTATCTTCATGAATTGAAGAGACTTTTCATATGACCCAACATAGGTCTATCTTTGAAAATGACCCATTGAGAAGAATGTATATTCTGTGGCTTTGGGATGAAATCTTCTGAAGATGTCAATTAATTCCACCTAGTCTAGTGATTCATTTAGGATTGATATTTCTTTGCTGATTTTTTGTTTGGTGGATTTGTCCAATGGTGATAGTGGGGTATTAAAATCTCCTACTATGATTGTATTGCTGTCAATCTCTTCCTTGATATACTCCAGGAGGTTTCTTTTATGTATTTGGGTGCTCCTGTATTAGGTGTGTATATGTTTACCAGAGTTATTTCTTCTTGTTTGATTGCTCCCTTTAGTATTATGAAGTGGCCTTCCTTATCTCTTGTTATGTCCTTCACTTGGAGATCTAATTTGTCAGATATAAATATTGATACCCCAGCCTTTTTTTTTTCATTTTCATTTGCCTGAAATACCTTTTTCCACCCCTTCATCAGTCTGTGTGCATATTTTTTTTCTGAGGTGGGTTTCTTGTAGACAGCAGATATATAGGTTGTGTTTTTTAATCCAATCCATTACCCTATGTCCTTTGATTGGGGCATTTAAGCCATTTACATTTAAAATTATTATTGCTAGGTGCTTATTTGTCACCATTTTCATTCTTTACCCCTGTGTTCCTTCTTTGCTCTTTCTTTCTTTCTTTCTTTCTTTCTTTCTTTCTTTCTTTCTTTCTTTCTTTCTTTCTTCTATTTCCTTCCTTCCCTCCATTCTTCCCTTCCTCCTCCCTCCTTCCCTCCCTCCCTCCTTTTCTTCTTTCCTTCCTTCCTTCCTTTCTTCCTTCCTTCCTTCCTTCCTTCATTCCTTCCTTCCTTCCTTTAGCATTTCTTGCATTGTTGGTTTGGTGGTAATAAATTTCCTTAGTCCTTTTTTGTCTGTGAAACTCCTGGTTTCACCTTCAATTTTGATTGATACCCTTGCTGGGTACAATATTCTTTGATTCAGATGCTTCCTTTGCATGACTTTGTATATTTCATTCATTTCCTTCTGGCCTGATGAGTTTCTGTTGAGAAATCAGTTGCTAGTCTAATGGGGGTCCCTTTGTAGGTAACTTTCTGTCTCTCTCTGGCCACTTTTAAGATTCTGACTTTGTCATTGGTGTTTGCCAATTTAATTATAATGTGCCTTGGCTTTGGTCTTTTGGGATTTATTTTTCTTGGGACTCTGTGAGCTTCTTGGATTTGTATTGTTTTTTTCTTCCCTATATCAGGGAAGTTTTCTGTCATTATTTCTTCAGATTTTCTGTTCCTTGCTCAGTTTCCTCTCCTTCTGGAACCTCTTTTATGTGGTTGTCATGTTTCACCCAAAGTTCCCATAGGCTCTCCGCTTGCTTTTTAATTTTTTTTTTCTAGAAGCTGTTGTTTCTAGGCATTTTTTTATACCTTGTCTTCTAGCTCACTGATGCGGTCCTCTGCTTCTTCTAGTCTACTCTTGATGCTTTCTATTGAGTTCTTTACAGCATTGATCATTTTTCATTTCTCCTTGGTTCTTCATTTCCTCTTGGTTCTTACACATATTGTTGAATTTGTCTTTTATTCTTTTCAGCCACCTTATGACCATTTCTCTGAATTCTTTCTCTGGCTGTTTGCTTGCTTCCATTTCATTTACTTCCTTTTTTGGTGATGTCTGCTTTTCTTTCATATGCGGGCTCTTTCTTTGTCTCCCCATAGTCTCTTTTCTCCAGGAGTCTGATTATGTAGTTCTCTCTTTCCGGTGTTGATTTAAAGGCACAAAATACAACACAACCAGGTACAGTGCACAAGGCACTGAACAGAAATATACTTATGATATTAATAACTCCAAATAAAGGTGATCACCAGAGAAAGGCAAATTAGAGGACAGAAGAGGAAGAAGAGAAAAATAAAAGAAAGGAAGGAGTACAAAAATGAGAATGGAAAAAGAAAAAAAATAAAAGAGAAAAGAAAGAGAATATGAAAGAAGAGGGGAACAAATTATATATTTGGAGAAAACTCCAATAGAACAGCCACTAATCCCAACAAATGCCAGCAGCAAGTATTTGGAGATGAATACAAACTACAAAAAACAACTAATATCAAGCAAGGTGAAAGAAAAGAGGAGCAAAAAACAAACAAAACAAACAAACAAAAATAATAAGCAAAACAATCTCACAAATAAGCATAAAAATTGGTATAATCAACAATCAAGCAAACAACAACAAAAGGACAGAGAGAAAAACAATTTTTTGGATAGTTAAGACAGAGAAGAGAGAGGTGTGTATAGACTTGGAACGAGGGATTGGAAATTAGATATATAAGTAGGGTAAAATTTTAACAGGGGGTAAGAAGAAAGAACAGGGAAAATCTAATGTAGGAAAAGGGTAAGTGAAATAGAATAACAAAAGGGGAAAAGTTAGGAAGAAAGTGATGGCATAAAGATAAAGTTGAGATAGAGTGAAATGATTCTAAAGGGAAGATGAAAATATAATGTAGAATATTAATCCCAAAGTAAAATAAAGAGAAAATAAAAGATTTTTTTTAAAAAAAGGTAAAATAGTAGTAGTAATAATACTGATTGAAAATAAAAATGTAATAATTAAAAAGGTAAAATCAAGTAAGGAAAAAAGAAAAAAATTAGTTTCTTAAGTAAAAGAGGGGAAAAAAAGTACAGTAGTGAAGGTCATTCACTTCCTCTATTGTTCTGTTTAGCATGCCTGTTTTCTAGTCAGGACAGTATTGCAGTTCCCTGCATTCCACTGCTCCTCAGTGTTGTAAGCCGGTCCTGATTTTTAAGCAGGCAGTGCATCTTAATTTCTTGTATTTCTTTATTTGTGTTCACACAAGAGTCAATTTGTGATTCAACCTCTGGGTGGCAGTGTTTCTGGATTGGCCTCTGGGTCTATAGGTCCCTTCTAACCAGTGCTGAGACCCTGCTTTTCCTGTGACACTCAATACCGGTTTGTGGGAGTGGGTTACCTCAGAGCTGGTTCTCTGAAGGTTATTCCCCATTCTGATCCCCAGGTTCCAGAAAAACAACTTTCCCCTGCAGTCTCTTAGTGTGTCCCCAATTGGGTGATCCTATGTATTGCGCTTAGAAATTAGAAGCAAGCATTTCAAGGAAAAAGGAAAAACAAAAACAAACATACTAAAAAAAGAGCCAGCGTAACTGTGCAAACTCTAGGGCTACATGCACATCTATCTGTGCAGTCTTTTTTTCTCCTTAGGTCTAAGCAGCCAGCACACTTAAAATTTTTTTTAGGCTGTCCTTTTGTGTCACATCAAAATGGGTTGCTTTTAAGCGTACCTTTCTGTTAGCAGCTCTGAGGACCCCCTTCCACATTCATGGATCACACCAGTCCCAACAGCCATGGATTTTTCTAGGCATAGACTTCCCCAGATCCTGCAGCTACCACAGTACACAATTTTCTTTTTCCTGCTGGGAGCAGAGACCTCACCTTACCTCAGGTGAAATCTGACCTTTCTGTGGTAGAGTGTAGAGCTCCTCTGAATCCACATGTTTGTGCCAATTGGGGAACCGTGCTCTAGGGTTTGCAGCTGTTCAGTGTGTATCACAGCTGTAGATTTTCAGGCTTCTGTAAACATCCACTTTCCCCTTCAAGATGGTGCAGTCTCCGTGTCTGAGCCATTCGCTCCAGGAGGGAATCCAGCAGCAGTGGGGGCTGCTCGGTCAGGGGAGCCCCATCCAGCAGTCCCACACTGTCTCCTGGAATATAGCTGTCCCTCAACTCATCAACAAACACTCCCTGTGCGACTCTCAGCTGTTCTTTCTATTTGCTCTGGGACAAGGCTTGGGACATGTCTGTTTATTCCACCGCCATTTTTTCCACCTTTAAATGTCAACAACAAGTTTAGTCCTCAGAGGAGACTGGAAATAAAATATCCATGATTTTAAGAGAAATAAAAAGGTAATTATGCTCTGATCACATGGGTCCCTTTTGGAAAGATTGCCTCTTATATAAACGATGATAGCCTTGTTTTTTATTTATTTACATTCTTTATTGTTGAAAGTATATGTCTCCTTTTCCCCCGTTGACCTCTCTCTGGCTGCTTCCACCCCAGCACATGCCCTAACCCTCCTATCTGTGTCCATTGGTTATGCTTATATGCATGCATACAAGTCCTTTGGTTGATCTCTTCCCCCCCACTTCCCCCACCCGCTTGTCTCTGAGGTTTGATGGTCTGTTCGATTCTTCTATGTCTCTGGATCTATTTTTGTTCATCAGTTTATGTTGTTCATTATATTCAACAAATGAGTGTGATCTTGTGATGTTTATCTTTTTCCAACTGGCTAATTTTTTTGCTTAGCATAATGCTCTCCAGGTCCATCCATGATGTTATAAATGGTAAGAGTTCTTTCTTTTTTTATAGCAGTGTAGTATTCCATGTATCTTAGTTTTTAACAAAAAAGGTTAAAAAGTAAAAAATAAATTAAAATTTAAAAATAGGAAAAAATGTATGGGATAAGGATATAAAGAAAAAATAATTTTGTATAGTTATAAAATGTGTTTGTGTTTGAAGCTAAGTGCTATTGCAGAAGAATTGAAAGTTAAAAATACTAAAAAGTTTATAAAGTACAAAAATTAAAGCAAGCTAAGTTTAATTCATTATTGAAGAATTAAATTCTTAAAAATAAATTTAGTGTATCTTAACTATATAGTGATTAAAAGTTTCAATAGCAAATAGTAATGTACTGGGCCTTCTAATTCACTCACCACTCACTCACTGACTCACCCAGAACAACTCTAGTTTTGTGAGCGCCACTTATGGTAAGTGTCCTATACAGATGTACATTTTTAAAAATCTTTTCTACCATATTTAAAAATTTTAAATATATTTTTTCTATGTTTCGATACACAAATACTTATCATTGTATTAAAATCACCTACAGCATTCAGTACAGTAATATGCTGTACAGGTTGTTGCCTACAAGCAACAGTCTATACCACTCAGCCTCGGCGTGTAGGAGGAAGTACTAGCTAGGTTTGTGTAAGTATGCTCTCTGATGGTCGCACAATGACGAAATCATCGAATGATGCATTTCTTAGAATGAATCTTTCTTGTTAAGTGACACATGACTGTACTAGGAGATTTTGAGACTTCAGTAGTCAGAAGAAACATTTTTTTTTGAAATGATAAATATAAACTGAGATGTTTTAGTTGTAACTTCCTTGCTCTTCTTTTCATCCAGACACTCATGTTTTTGTCTATTTAAGGCAAGCTTTCTGAGCATGATCCCGTCATGGGCCATCTACAGCAGCTTGGTCAAGAAGTTACTCCTGACTCATTACACCAACTACCTCAAGAGGAACGCCAACATCAGATAGTCTGGGGGCCCTGATGGGCCATCCAGCATCATTTTCTTCACCAGGGTCTGCATTGACTGCAGAGGGTCAAGGAACAGACCATTACCCATCATCCCCTGAACCTGGAGGCTCATGCCACAGATACAGTACCTAGAATACAATTTGTGTGCCTATTAGCTCATGTTAAAATCAAGGACAAATGGAAACAGGCTTTGAAAATTCCCTGAGCAGATAAAGCTAGTTTATTCATATAAGCAAAACTTAGTTTAGCATATTTTATAAGACTAAAGTTGGGACTCAGGGCAGGCTGCCCTCAAATATGTCACTTTAGCATATTTATGATTTTGAATTAAAATTACTTAAATAGCAAGAGTACTCTGACCCTCCTTTGCCTTCTGTGACCATCTTTGGAAAATACAATGAGCTACACTAATTAATCTTAATATAAGTGTTTATCCCAGCTCATATCAATTATGGGGAGTTGGAATTTCAACTATTGGTAGAACAACTTAAAATGTAGACATTGTACTTATAAACCTTCATATCAAACCCTGGTGAATTTGCCCTTGGAGAAGAACTTCCACAACCAGGAACTTGAGAAAAGAAACATATTTTAGTGTATACAGCCTGGAGCAGATTTTAGAAATAACTTTTAGTTGTGTGATATAGGGGTTTTCCTGGGTTTTGAATGATAGATTTTTCTACAAGCTTTTTGAGGGTCTTTACATTAAGAGAGAATTTGCTCACAATAAAGGCCCCAAGATGTTGGGCTGGCTTATGAAACAAGGACAGAAAAGCTCTGTATTTTAAGATTTTTATACCCATCACCACTAACACTAGCTAATAGCTAACATTTGTTGAGCACTAATAATGTGTCAGGGACCATGTAATCCTCATTGCAATATAGGAAGAAGGAACTATTATTACTGTTGTCTTCACTTTACAGATGAGGAAACTGAGGCACAGAAAAATCTGAGTAACTTGCACAGGTTCAGCTAACCAGTGAGTGGCAGAGCTGGGATTTGAGCATGGGTCCTCTCCCAGCATATGTCGACTAAAGCACTACAGTAGTGCCCTGCCTTTCTGGGATAAGGTTCTTTAATGGAAATAGGTAAACCTTATTACCCCTAACCCTGTATTTTTTACCTTCCCATATTGTGAAGAGAGCTGAGGAATTGGGCTTTGCAGCCAGGCCCACGTGTCTCCACTCAACACTGACCACTTTCCCAATTTACTATTGTCTGGGAATCATTTCAGAACAGGGAGGCTTGCCAACTTTCACTGTGCTTTTGTTTTCGCTGAGGAGTACTTGCTTGATTCTCTTCTTTTTGTCTGGAGGATGTGGGGCCCCAAGGAACAACATTGGCAGCTGGTGGTTTTAATAGAAGCATTCACTCTCAGTGTTCTCCCAGCTTTCCATCTGTGCTGCCTCTCTGCCTGCTAAAGGCCAGAAGATCCCTCTGCCACACTTGGAGCAGGGAAATATGGTGATTATGGGCTGCTGCCTAGAAACAGCTGGGAGCTGTTGCTGGGGCTGTTTCCTGTTGTATCATTCATTTCTTGTTCTTGTCATTCATTTCTTGAGAAATTGGGCTTTGCAGCCAGGCCAGAATGCCCCACTTCAAAAAGACTCCTTTAGCCATCGCTTGCCAGGAAAAGCTGAAGACAGTCATCCAAGGGTCAGCATGGTTTTAATCATTTTTGTCTGCTTCTCATGCCAAATAAATAAATAAATAAATAAATAAATAAAAGGTTACTCTCACTGTAGTTTATCCACTATATGTAGGGCTCAGCCTGTCTTGACTTGCTAGTGCCCTCTAATGGTCTGGGCGAGAGACTGTTGAGTATTTCTATCTAATTTTGCAGGAATTTTAGAACAGAATCCAACTTGTGGAAAGAAATCCCCCTTTGCCTCCCCACAAAAGAAAGAAGTAGTTCTTTTTAAAAAAATTGAGATATAACTGACATATAACATTATATTACTTTCAGATGTATAACATAATTATTTGGTGTAAGTGTATATTGCAAGATAATCACCACAAGTCTAGATAACATCCATCACCACACATGGTTATAATTTTTTGTTCTTGTGATGAAAACTTTTAAAATCTACTCTCAGCAACTTTCTTTTTTTTATTTTTATTTTTTGCATTGGAACAAGTTCTAATTAAATCTTTATTATTCAGATTATTACATTTGTTTCTCCTTTTTCCCCTCCATAGCACCCCTCCACCCAGCTCCCACCCCTCCCTCTGCCCTTAGCTCCCCCATTGATCTCATCCATAGGTGTATGATTTTTGTCCAGTCTCTCCCTGTATACCCTTCCCCCCTTCCCCCCTAAGAATTAACAGTCCACTCCCTTTCTGTACTCCTGATTCTATTATATTCACCAGTTTATTCTGTTGATCAAATTTTTAATTCACTTAATTTTTAGATTCACTTGTTGATAGATATGTATTTGTTCATAATTTTTTGGCTTTTACCTCTTTCTTCTTCCTCTTCTAAAAGAGTACCCTTCAGCATTTCATATAACACTGGTTTGGAGTTGATGAACTCCTTTAGCTTTT
>PVJN01041306.1:0-18824 GCA_004026805.1 Lasiurus borealis
CTCTGATTCTCTCTGACGGGTCTCATTAGAATGGGTCACATTAAGGCGCTCAGGATCTAGAAATGATGCTAATGAGCCCTCTGAAAGGGCTACAAAGGAATGGCACTGTTTGCTGGCCAAATGGATACCTGCTGGTCTTAGCTAAAGTATTTGGGTGAAGCAGTAGAAGAAGAAAATATGATGGTATGTATATTTTGGTTAATACTCACCAGAGGATGTTTTCCCATGGTATTTAGAGAGAATGAGAGGGAGAGGGGAAGGGAAAAGGGTGTAGAGTGGGCGGGGAGAGAGAGAGACAGAGAGAGAGAGAGAGAGAGAGAGAGAGAGAGAGAGAGAGAGGGAGGGAGAGAAGAGAGAGAGAGAGAGATGAGAGACACATCGATTGGTTGCCTCCTGCACTCAGGGTGGAACCCTGCAACCCAGGTACGTGCCTTTGACCAGGAATCTAACCCAGGACCCTGCGGTGATCTAACCACTGAACAACAGTGGCCAGGTCTTCAGGAATATTTTTACATTTTGTTTTTCGGGGTCTGTGCTTCTGTGTGTCTGTTACAAATATTTTGATGGAATGTATGCATGTGTGTTCATTTTCCTGTGAGGAATGAAGGGGAATGCTCATGCCTTCCTCAAAAATGACTATTTTTATGTAACAAATAGTTACTGATAGTTACTATCACGTTTTATCATCCCTTAAAAATTAAGGATTCACTTTAGAACTGTATAGGAAATAATGGGAGTCCGTACAAATTTTAACAAAAATTGTACGCCTTTTTTGTTTGCAAAAAAAAAAAAAAATGAAAGCCGTTCATTGACAGTTATTAGATTTCTATGAGAAAAAAGGGTGCTGGTCCTTGACATCTATGATTTATTATCATTAATTGCTTCCGAATCCAGTCATGTTTTTATTAGAATGTCTTCTTGTTATTGTGGACATTATAAAAACGTAACCGAATAACCAAGAAGGGAGCCATTAGATGGATCTTAAAGTATAAAAAAACATGATTAAGTTTTTCATTGTAATTCAAGCGTTTTCACACCAAATATTTTCGGTAATAATTTTTTTCTTCACTGGCCAATTTTCTTTGCGCACTTCTGGATAAATTTTCGGTAGACATAAAGTTACAAGTGATGAAGTCATTAATTTAATAAAGGGATATCTTGATGCAATCATTAAAAACTTAATCATGCCTGAAACCGGTTTGACTCAGTGGATAGAGCGTCGGTCTGCGGACAGAAAGATCCCGGGTTCGATTCCGGTCAAGGGCATGTACCTGGGTTGCGGACACATCCCCAGTGGCGGGGTGTACAGGAGGCGGCTGATCGATGTCTCCCTCTCATCGATGTTTCTGACTCTCTATCCCACCCCCTTCCTCTCTGTAAAGATCAATAAAATATATTAAAAAAAAAAAAACTTAATCATGTTTTGTGTGTGTGTGTGTTTGCTGCAGCGGGTGACTACTTACACTTTAAGATCCATCTAATCACTCCCTTCTTGGTTATTCGTGGCCACCACTACCAGGTCCCTGGGGCCCTTGGAAGAGTGAATGATGAGAAGCAGAACTCTGGCTTTGGCTGTAGGGGGCGCCGCTTGGAGGACCCCCTGTCTCTCAGAGCTGTGCCTCCCTGGGGCAGACTGGCCCTGAGGTGTGAGGGGGCGAGGGAGGTGGAGGGCGGCCTCCCAGCCAGGGCATGACTCAAAGTGCCAGGCCTAACAGCAGCGCTGGCTTCGTGTCTAGAGCCCGCCGGACCAGAGAAGTCAGAGACCTGCGAGGTCCTTTCTACCCTCTTCCTGTTACAGTGGTACCTCGAGATACGAGTGCCCTAACATACGAGATTTTTGAGATACGAGCCGTCGAGCGAGCGATTTTTGTTTTGAAATACGAGCAGCAGTTGAGATAGGAGTCATCGCGCGGATCGGCCGGCTACACACGACCCACCAGTTTACCGCGACTCGAGCGTCTCCTAGTTTCCCACGCCTCAAGGTGACGGAACGAATTAAACTCGTATCTCGAGGTACCACTGTATTGAGATTTTCCTCTGACACTCTCATCTGGCTCCCACCTCCCATGGAGGGAACTGCGATCTCCCTGTGGCGCTGAGCCCCACGTGGCTCACAGGCTAAAAACAGGGTGCCCGTGGGAAGACACCGAGGAGTGTGCTCCCAGGCCCGCATCCCCGAGGCATGGTCCCCAGAACCAGTCCCCTTAGCTGGCCAGGCCATCGCCTCTCCTGCCAGCATGAGCCACAGGGGCAGTGAGAACACGCGTGCAATGGCCACGGTCATGGCCACACAACGCATTGGATCCGATTCAGAGGAGCCGGGGTGCTTTAGACCAGCGGTTCTCAACCTTTCTAATGCCACGACCCTTTAATACAGTTGCTCACGTTGTGGTGACCCCCAACCATAAAATTATTTCCGTGGCTACTTCATCTCTGTCATTTTGCTACTGTTATGAACTGAATTGTAAATATCTGATAGGCAGGATGTCTTTTCGTTGTTACAAGTTGAACATCATGAAAGCATAGGGATTCATCACAAAAACAGTATGTAATTATATATTGTGAAATATTTATTTCTAATGACAAATAAATGAAATGTTGTCTTGAATCGTGGTGTCGCATGGGCAACAGTCTTCCTAGGACAATAGTAAACGACATGGCTACACTTTGCTACACCGAGGAGCGGTGTGTTGGTTCCTAAGACCATGGGAAATATGTGTTTTCTGATGGTCTTAGGCAGCCCTGTGAAAGGGTCGTTCGACCCCCAAAAGGGTCGCCACCCACAGGTTGGGAACCGCTGCTTTAGACGCTCACGTGGCTCTTGGCCTTCTGTGGACCTGGGCCGCAGAGCCGCGGTGGCGGAGAGAAGAGGTGGCGGTCTATTTCCAGGTTTCACTTCTGTTCAGCGGCTGGAGATGCTTTTCTCCCTGAAAGCCATCTCCCGGGCACCATGGTAACCGCATCCCTGCAGGGACGTCGGCCCCAGTGGAGGCGCCACTTCAGACACTTGCAAATGCCACCTGACATCACACTGAAGGCAGCAAGCAGGGTGCCGTACCCTGGGTGGGGGTGGAGGCATGGGGGCGGCTCCGTGTTGGTGTCCCAGCTGAGGATGGGGACAAAGAGTGGGGTTCAACCAGCAGCACCGCTGCTCCGAACCAGCAGTCCTTGGTCTTTGCCCGTGCATGTGCCTGTGTGTGCGTGCGTGTGCTTTCTGTACAGCCTCAGCATTGGGTCAGTCTGGGGGTCACTCCTCAGCTGGTTCTCTGCCAGGTGCCGGGGCGGGGGTGGGGGGGAGAAGCCCATGGTCCCCAAAGACGGGGCCAGAAGGCATCAGCCTCCCCCGAAGGAGCAGGACAGGGCACGGCCCCTGCTGAGCCTGTCCCTGGGGGCTGGGCACTGCAGAGGGGACCCCGGGGTTCATTATGGAGGTTCTTTTTTTAAAATATATATATATATTTTATTGAGTTTTTACAGAGATGAAGGGAGAGGGATAGTTAGAAACATCAATGAGAGAGAGAGACACCGATCAACTGCCTCTTGCATGCCCCCCTACGGGGGATGTGCCTGCAACCAAGGTACATGCCCTTGACCGGAATGGAACCTGAGACCTTTCAGACCGCAGGCCAACGCTCTATCCATTGAGCCAAACCGGTTTTGGCATTCCCTGGAGGTCCTAGAAGCTTGATTAGAAGGCGGGCCCTGAAGATTCCCGATTCCCTGCCTTTGGGGATCCGTGGGTGCCCAGTGGCAAGGCCAGCAGGAAGTGTGGCTTTTGCCCCGAGGTGAGTGCAGCCAGCAGGGTCACATGGGCACATGTGGGGCCAGGCCACTGCCCTCACCTCGTGGAAGTCTGTCTGTCACTCAGCTGCTGCAGGGGAAGAGGGGCCAGTAAATCAGAGACGTTTTAACTGCCATCAAAGCCAGTGGCCCTGGATGGGGTGGGACAGCAGTCTGGCCACAGAGCTCATTCTCCTCCTCACAGGTCACGTGCTCTCGTAAGAGGGTTTATGCACCGTCGGCCCTGACACAGCGCAAGGTCCAGCATCAACATGGCCCGCACCTTTGAAAACCCCTGCATGACTTTCACTCCCCCACACTTAACTACTGACACCCTGCTGAGCTAGAGGCCTCTCATACCACAGAGGTGATTAACCCATACTTTTGTGTTATGCACTGTATTCTTACCATAAAGTGGGCTTGAGAACAGAAAATGGTGTTAAGGAAATCATGAGAAAAGACCTTCACAGCTCATCTTCGGTGAAACTACCTGCATCTAGGTGGGCTGCTCAGCTCAAACCCATGTTGTTCACACCAACTGGACTCCTCTGACAAAACCGGAAGCCCACTGCAGGGAGATTCCTGCAAGAACGGGACTTCCTGCAGCTAGAGTGAACCAAGGCAGGTTTTGCTTCCATCTCCACTGCTTCGGCTCTGCTCCCTTCTGCAGTGCTTGGCTTTCTTCCTTGTCTTTGCTCTGCACCTGCATATGCAAACTAACTGCCATCTTTGTTGGGTAATTTGCACTCACTTTGATTGGCTGGTGGGCGTAGCGAAGGGATGGTCTATTTGCACTTTTCTCTTTTATTAGTGTAGATGGGGGAAATGACTTTCTTTCCTCTGCTTAGTATTATGATACGAAATTGATTTTAGCCGAAACCGGTTTGGCTCAGTGGATAGAGCGTCGGCCTGTGGATTGAGGAGTCCCAGGTTCCATTCCAGTCAAGGGCATGTACTTTGTGTAGGAGGCAACTGATCGATGTTTATCTCTCATCTATGATTCTAGCTCTCTATCTGTCTCCCTTCCTCTCTGTAAAAAAAATCAATAAAATATATTTTTAAAAAAGAAAGAAATTGATTTTACTTTGATAAATATTTTGATTAAAAAAGAATAACATGTATTACTGAATGAGAAAATAATTAAAATAGTAATGATAATCATTAATAATATTGAAACAGCCTTTTTCAAACATTCACTATGTCAAACAATAATCAATATATAATTTGTAGCCAAAAGCTTTAAAAAAATACTTAGGGGGAAAAGTGGATTAAAATCATATTTTAGATTAATAGTCTGTCACACATTTATTTATCTGGGGTTTATGATTATCACTTTAATCAGTTCAAATAAGAACCTCACACCTCGGTTTCCCCAGTTTCAGCTAGTAGATGGCAAGAATGTGCATTTCCATTTTGCATGACTTCGTGTGTGTCTTTAATATCCATTTTTCAGTGACATCAGTTTTCTCTAATATTTTCCAGGAGGTCTGCTAAGTACTTATCAAAATATTTAAAGGTAGCTGAAACAGCCAGTAATTTAATGCATGAGTGAGCACTGAAATTATTTTATGTTATTGAACGGTTAATAACACTGCCAGTAAAGAATGATAAGGACTCAATATTAACATCTTGAATTTATATAATGCCTTATTTCATGTTAAATAAAATTGAAAAGCTCATCTTTTTTCATATGACTTACCCTCAGAGTTTTGACAAACATTTAAGATGATTTTTCGACCACGCTAAGAAGGCTGCCATGGAGACCCAAGCTACCATTTTTGTAATCTTAGGAAATGTTTAGTTTTCCCTTCACTCATTTCACCCTCTCTTTAAAATCAGAGGTTTCTCTCTTTTCTACATTTAAATAATGTTAACATCTGGTGTTAAGCCAGACTCTCTGTAAGGAACACATAATAAAATTGAAGGAACAGCCGGAACCGGTTTGGCTCAGTGGATAGAGCGTTAGCCTGCAGACTGAAAGGTCCCAGGTTCGATTCTGGTTGAGGGCATGTACCTTGGTTTCGAGTACATCCCCAGTGGGGGGTGTGCAGGAGGCAGCTGATCGATGTCTCTCTCATTGATGTTTCTAACTCTATTCCTCTCTGTTCCTTTCTATAAAAAAAAATCAATAAGATATATTTTAAAAATAATATTAAAATGTAAGGAACAGGCTGGAAAGAATCACCAGTGCGGTAGAGAATAGATTTGTCAGCAGGAATATTGTGATGAAGGTAAGAACAGAGCTGTGAGGAAAACAGGTGGTTACACAGAGGAAGATTCATCTCCCACTGGGAAAAGCCAAGGAATCTATCAAATGGAAAGTCAAGAGCTGGGCCTGGGAAAACTAGCAGGAATTCACCCAAAGTCAAGGTGGGGCAGGGATTCTCAGCAGTAGGACAATTTATGTGAAATTTAAAGGTGGTGAACCCGCGTGACCAAAGGTATTGGAAGACGTGTCCACGTTATTCCAAACATACTTAAAAAGTTCCCTAACCATGGAATTGGGTATCGTAAGTCATTTTCCTTTGATGTCTGCAATTATATATGTTGTTAATTTTTTAAATTTTTTCTACAGCAATAAATTTGGCTTTGAAGCAAAAACATATACTCAAAACTATGTTTCAAAAGAACAAATCGCTAACTTCTGTGTCAACGCAGTATTGACAACAAAATCACAGGCGTCTTTCAGGGACTGAAAAGCAACTCGAAATTTATCACTAGCAGAAGGGTGTTGTTCAACTTTTTCTTGTTGCTCTTACAGCCAACTTAGATAACACTGTTAATACCAATTACAATGTTTACACGTTGCTTCGTATTGGAAAACACATAAAATGTTTGCTTTGTGCTATGACAAGTTTTCAAAAATTTCAAGACAAATGCTCACTGGTATCTAGCAAAATCAAAAAATAAGGTTTCCTTTTCCTTGGGGGTTCAAATTTAGCTTTATCCATATGCGGCGGATATTGCTAACAAACTGTAAATCGCAGTGCCGTTTTCATCCCTGATTATCGAATATGTGGCAGACATTCCTTTTCGTGTCAAGAAATCTTGAATGGTGCTGAAAGAACGGCAAGTCTTTGTCAACCCTTCCCATGCATGACTCACTCAACAAGCGTGACTGAGTCATTCATTGTCTTTTCCGTCCTCCTACGTTTCTGATGATTCACATCATTTCCCTGTATATCCTGAGCAGTTTTAACAACTGCATGCATGGCTCTTCGCAGTGGGCTGTAGGATACTGAGCTCCATGTTTCCCAAAGGTAATTCACAGTGGAACGAAGGAAGCAGGCCACGATCAATTTAGTTTTAAAATCCCAATAACCCCGACCCCTGGGACATACTTAAGCAACACTTATTATCAGGGGACTTAACTGTTTTTCTATCTCGATGAAGTGCTTCTTTAATTCAAAATATTGGAGATCAAATGCGTGTGTAAATGAAAAGTCCTCTGAGACAGGATGGTAACATGAAAGAAGCGGGCCAACCTATGTGTTGGCGAGAGCTCTGGGCAAGTGAAACGCTCTGGAGTTCAACTGGAAGTAGTTCGACAGAAAACTGTTCTCTGGACCTGAGCTTACATTTCTGAGAAGACACATCTGTGAACAGACCTGGTGCCATCAAGAAGGAACTGCCTGCCGAGACCGGTTTGGCTCAGTGGATAGAGAGCGTCGGCCTGCGGACTGAAAGGTCCCAGGTTCCATTCCAGTCAAGGGCATGTACATTGGTTACGGGGTGTGCAGGAGGCAGCTGATCGATGTCTCTCTCTCATTGATGTTTCTGACTCTCTATTCCTCTCCCTTCCTCTCTGTAAAAAATCAATAAAATATATTTTTTTAAAAAAAGGAAGGAACTGCCTGGCACGCAACGTGTTGAGGTTAGTAACCCATGACCTTCATGTTCTTCTACTGAACATGGGTAACTACATGGGTTACCACAGAAACAAGACCACTAGGAATTCATGCTGAACAACGGCAAACCGGGAATAGTGCCTGGATGGCCCCCTAATCCTAGTGCATATGAGTGGCTGTTGCTTCTTCACCCACTACTACAGCGTTGGTCTCATCCTACCCCTTCCCCCTTCCCGGTGAGACTCGGGAAGACGGTAGGTAACAGAATCACCCCCGATTCCCAGCAGCAAACAACCAGAGCAAAGCCCCGCTTCTGACCGCACCCCCTAACACAGGTTTAAGTCTCTCACAAGTCCTTCCCAACACCCTCTGAGATTCCCCCCATCTCCTCCCCGTGGTGTGCATTCTCCACCTGTGAAATATACTCAGCTTGTTCAAACATAGGCATTATGCATGGAGGTCTTGGGAGGGCACTGAACAAATATCAGTGATGGACACAGAAACATACATAGGAAAAAAGAGTCCCGCTAGTTCCAGGGCAGCGGCCCCCTCTGCAGAAAGCCTGTCTTCCTAAGGCTGAACAAGTGGTATGCACAATTTTTCCCCGCCCTGGCATCTGGTGCCTTCCTTTCCCTTTAGCACCTCCTGCATGCAGCGGGAAACCTCCCTCTGAAACCCTGCACCCAGCTGGTGAGTCCCGGCTCCCGCTGAGATCCTCAGATCTCCGTCCCCTTCGCAGGCGCCTGTGTCCTAGAACCACACAGACGCCTTCCCACCCAACACCTGTCCCCGTTCCACCCCAGGCACGGGCCTCGCATTGCTGTGGAAGAGCTGAGCAAAGGCAAAAAGCACCGTGACTTCTGGACTCTCTGCTCCTGCCTCCTGCCTGGTCACCTCGTCTTCCCTTCCCCCCACCACTCTGTGCCCCGTTAAACCATCTTCTAGGGCTGGGGTGGGGGAAGGAAAGAGGGGATCTGAGTAGAAATCCAAAAATGCATATTCAAGTAAAGCAACTCACCAGGACAGTTATTATTGAGGTTGAAGTCTATTTGCCAATGAAAGGAGGAGGACGTTTGGCCAGATTTGGGGTTCTTTTGTTTGTTTGTTCAGGCATCACCCAGAAACCCCCTGCTGTGGAATGTGGGAATCTTTCATCTGAACAGTGTATCCGCAATAATGATTATATTTACTGGAAATGTTTTAACTCGAGATGATTAGCTCAACCCCTAAAAGATGTTGCTTGCGTGATGACTAGGTACCAACATGAAGAACAAAAAACTACAGTGGTACTTGGAGATACGAGTTTAATTCGTTCCGTAACCTTGAGGTGTGGGAAACTATCAGACGCTCGAGTCGCGGTAAACTGGTGGGTCGTGTGCAGCCGGCCGATCCGCGCGATGACTCCCATCTCAAATGTTGCTTGTATTTCAAAGCAAAAATCGCTCGCTCGATGGCTTGTATCTCAAAAATCTCGTATGTTAGGGTGCTTGTATCTCGAGGTACCACTGTACTAAGAATTTAAACGAGAAAATCGATACGGGGACAGGTTGTGTAGGTGACAGAACGTGTCCCCAAGCAGGAGGCAGTGAGACGTGGACACCGGACACCACGGGGATTGGTGAGAGCAAGAGGTGGGCGGGCTCCTGACCCGGAGGAAGGGTGTTTTGCCCAAGGGGTCGAGGTGCAACACACGTGGCAGAGTCCACAGTGGACTCAAGTGCACTGGCCTCTGCTGCCCTGAGAGAGACGCTACATACCCGGGCTCTCCTTGCCTCCCACTTCCCAGTCTCCCACCAGCCCCTCCCACTGGCGGAATCTGTCTGGCACCCGCTGCCAGGGAGGCCAGCGGAGAGGAGCAGCTCCTGTCCGCCGGGCAGGGACCGGGGAGGCTGGTCCCGGCAGCAGGCAGTGCAGAGGCCGGGGCAGGTAGGAATTCCCAGTAGGACACAGGGCGGAACTCATCCCTCACAGGACACAGGTAGCTCCCCGGGCTCCTTTCCTGAACGTGCTTCTGCCTGAAACGGGGGAATAGCATGGGGTCGCACATGCTGGTTCCCTGCCCAGGACCCTCAACGTGAAGGAGTCATCTCAAAGAGCGGGCCTTCACCTCTGGCAAGCGTGCTCGTGTGGGGAACACGCCAGCTTGCAGGCTCACTTGGAATTGTGAAAAAGCAATTCTGTCTGCCTGCCTGATCGCCTCTCACTGCCTCTGCCTGCCTGCCTGATTGTCCCTAACTGCCTCTGCCTGCCTGCTTGATCGCCCCTAACCGCCTCTGCCTGCCTGCCTGATCGCCCCTAACCGCCTCTGCCTGCCTGCCTGATCACCCCTAACCGCCTTCTTTTCTTTAAGAAAAGAAGAGGATGTTAGTGGAGTTTTACTGAATCTGAGCCCTTAATTTCCCTTGAAACGGGAATGGAACAGCTGGCAGGGCCTGCATTTCCTTGTCCCTTGGCCTCGAAGAAGCACTTGGAAAGTAGAAAGAGACACACTGCGACAGGAACTTCTTTGGGTAATGAAAATTGCAGGATGGTTTCGACGCCAGTCAACAGTTAAGGGCCATTAAATCATCTTTCTCATTGTGCTGAGCACCATCAAATGCAGAGCGGATCCAGGGCCCAGCTGGAGGCAGGGAGCGTCGACATGCCAGCCGCTCTGCCCCTGCGTCATCGGTGGTAACCGGCTGAGAAGTGGGGGGTGGAGGGGTGAGGATGGAGGTACAGAGGCTGGATGCTGATTGCAGATCAGCCATCGTCGGCCTGGAAGAGCTGCTGTTTCACCATGATTCCTCAAACCCAGGCTCCACTGTCTGAGAGGCGGGAGGGGAGCAGGCATGCTCGTGCATGCTGAGCAGCGAGCATTTAGACAGAAATTTATCACTTGCTTTTGGCTTCTCGTGGGGTCAAGATAATGCGAACCACGGGGATTTTTCCTCTGATCAGACTCGGAGATAAAAAACGAGTCTCGCAGAGAAATGTCTTCAAACTGCGGTGCCCTCCTCTCCCCTCCTCGTGATGTTTGTATTTTTTTGGAGACCTTGGCCCTGACCCTGCTCAGCAACAGCGGAGCCGGCCTCGTGCCCATCAGCCCCTGCCTGAGAGCTGCGAGTGGGAGCCAGGCTCCCCTGAAACTCAGGGCAGCCTCCACTGTTTTCTTTCCTCCTGATTCACCTGCGCAGGTCGAAGCCGAGGCCCCGGGGAGGCCGGCTAGCAGGTCCTTTCCCTCACAGAGACACAGGCAGGGAGGCCGCGATGGCCTTGGCGGGAAATCTGCCCCGTGAGAACCAGACTAAGCCGGGCAACCTCGGCGAAGACGCCAGAAGCATTTCCAGCCGCGGAAATGCACCCGGTGAAGGGCTATGCGGTGCCTTCGGAAGCAGATCTCACTTCCGGACTCGGGAGCCCTGTAGAACCCACTCCAGCATCCCACAGGACCAGCCCCCACCGCGAGGACCGGTGGCCGTGGCCATCTCAGCTAAGCAGCCCTTCAATGTTGTCCCAAGCCCCTGGGGGTCAGTGGCTTCTCCGCTGGGGCCCCTGGCTGCCCTGTCCTCTGGCCTGTTTGCCAAGCAGCTCCTGCCAGGACCTCTGCTCTCCCTCACCTACCCTGTTTCCCCGAAAATAAGACCGTGTCCTCTATTCACGTTTGCTCCCAAAGAGGCGCTAGGTCTTATTTTCAGGGGAGGTCTTATTTCTCCACGAAGAAGAAGACGGTACACCTGTATTGTTGTCAAAAACAACAACAACAACAACAACAAAAAGGAAATGTATGACCTGAAGCAGGAGCTGTGGAAGATACACACCCTACCCCGCACCTGAACCAGGGGAAAAAGCGCCTGTTGTAAGAAGTCTCGAGGTCAACACACACTGCCTCTCATCTGGATGCGTAGGCACAGACGTCAGTCAGACACTGCCAGCTCTGGATCAATCACCAGCACTCCGTTAAACCGTGCTGTACAAAGAACACACAGCACACAACCATGACTAATTTCTTTCCTTAAAAAAAAAAAAATAATAATAAAAGCACAAGGAACTGGAGTGCCCAATAGATCACAAACTCATGTGGTTGGTCCCTCAGACAACGCCATAGGGACTTTCAGCTGAGTTCCCGGGGTCCACGGGCACCTCAGAAACCTGGGACCCGCCTCCAGTGAGAAGGAGCTTTCGTCTGCACGGCCTCGGGGAATGTCAGGGTTTTATCCGGCGCCTCCAAGGAGGCCACGTCCTAGCTCACCGCAAAGTCAAGGACCCCCGTTCCCAGTGGAAACCGTGGAATGAAAGAGGATGAAACATCCCATAACCTGGCAAACACCATCGAATTACAGAATCACCCGCCTCCCGGGAGAAGGAAGCGTGGCCCTGAGGGTGGGGTGAGTTGAACAGATCTCCCAGCCGCTGGTCCGGGGAGCCGGGCCAGGCGAGCCTCCCTCTCCAGCGCCTGGTGCTCTCCAGCAGTAACCCCGGCACCGGAAGTGGGCGGGGAGGAAGTGGGCTTTGGACATGAACCCTGGAGGACCCCTGTCGCAATGGAAGGCCAAGAGAGCCGAGTTCAAATCCTATCCTGCTCCCTGATAGGTGCGTGGCTCATGCCATGTGGGGCAGTAACAGAGCTCCTCATACATGTCTCCCCGGGTTAGTGTGGACAGTACATGAGACAACATGTAACGTGATGGTAAGTACTACTGTAAATGTACACGGAGTGGCCAGATTATGATGATCTCTGGACGCATCATAATCTGGCCACTTGGTGTATTTGTATCTCAAATGGGTACCAACAGTATTCTAGACTTTTACTGGAGATCAACCAGCTATTTATCCTGAGCTTTCTATCAGCCGGTGCAAAGGGGAAAGCTGATCAGGTGCAAGATTTATAGAATCTTTTTTTTAAAAGAATATATTTTATTGATTTTTCACAGAGAGGAAGGGAGAGGGATAGAAAGTCAGAAACATCGATGAGTGAGAGACATCGATCAGCCACCTCCTGCACGCCCCGCAGTGGAGATGTGCCTGCAAGCAAGCAAGGTACATGCCCCCAACCAGAATCGAATCCGGGACCTTTCAGTCCACAAGCCGACGCTCTATCCACTGAGCCAAACCGGTCTCGGCGAGATGTATAGAACCTTTGATATCAAATAAATAAGGTGCTTAAGAGAAGTGCACCGAGTGGCCAGGTGAGTATGCGTTCAGAGATCATCGTCATCCGGCCCCTCGGTGTAGTTTAAAAGATTGTCCTTTACAAAAACTAGTTGTTTTACGGTGCTGCCATGAGAACATGATCTGTTTACAGCACAACTTAAAAATAAAGGCAATGTTCCGAATATATGTGCTTAGAATCGGTGGAGGCGAATTACCGTGCATAATTACATCCAAACGAGTTTCTGGCCTCAATATTGAACTAATAAAAATACGCCTGGAATTGTCAAAAAAAAATTATGTATGTTGATGAACAAACTCTCCAAATTTTTAATGTTTTTTTCCCAAGAATTCAATACATGAAACGCCTAAATAGTTGGCTCTTGGTGCTTACGCTCAATTGCAATTTCTTAGAATAAGCTGGCACAGAAAAAAAAAAAAAGACAAAAACAAGGGAAGAAAACTCGTGTTTTGCTTATAAAATGCGTCTCCTGGAGTGACAAACTCTTCCTTTCTGAGTCCCGGAGGCTCGGATAGACTGACGTGCTACAGAGCATGTGCAATGTGCCTGTTCCTGACAGAACCTCGCTCAGGAACTTGGGGTGTTCTCTTGGTACCCATTTGAGGTACAAATACATTGAGGGGCCAGATTGTTATGTGTCCAGAGATCATCATCAACTGGCCTCTCGGTGTACATTTACAGTACAGTGGTGCCTCGAGATACGAGTGCCCTAACATAGGAGATTTTTGAGATACGAGCCGTCGAGCGAGCGAGCTATTTTTGCTTTGAAATACGAGCAACAGTTGAGATAGGAGTCATCGCTCAGATCGGCCGGCTGCACACGACCCACCCGTTTACCGCGACCCGAGCGTCTCATAGTTTCCCACGCCTCAAGGTGACGGAAGGAATTACACTCGTATCTCGAGGTACCACTGTTGTATTTACCATCACATTACATGTTGTCTTATGCACTGTCCACATTAACCCTGGGAGACATCGTGTATGAGTAGCTCTGTAAAGAACACGGGGCGCCTTGGTACCAGAAGGTAGGAATGGCTGGAATAAAGGAGGGCAACCGTGAAGGTTTTATTCTAAAACATACACATACGTTGGAGATGGCTTCCTCCAGTAACAGGAACCCTAACCCCCAAAAATTACCCAGGGCCTGGGACCGGGACTGTGTGACAATATGGCAAGTTGCAAAGACTGGGCTACTCCCTCCCACGTTCACGCTCTGCTCACAGCAAAAATGAGGACGAAGCCTGGCTGGCGTGGCTCCGGGGCTGAGCATTGCCCCACGAACCAGGAGGCTACCAGGTTGAGTCCAGGTCAGGGCACAGGTGCGGGTGGTGGGCTTGATGATTCCCCAGTGAGGGGAAGGGGGGTGCAGGAGGCAGCCAATCGGTGATTCTGTCTTATCATTGATGCTCCTACCTCTCTATTCTTCTCCCTTTCTCTCACTCTAAAAAAAACAAAATCAATATAAAAACATACTTAAAATAATAGGAGGATGAAAAACTCAGGCGGAAGAGCTGGGCACCGGGAGGAGTGGACTTAGGAGGTCGTTTGAGAAGCTGTTGGCTGACCCACCACGTGGGAGCCGCAGTGGGCCCGTCTGGCATGTGGGGGGCAGTGCCCAGTGCTGCCAACACCCCCAAAGGCAGGACCGAAAACGGCAGGGTTTTGTTTTCCGGTCGGAACTGTCATACACGCCAAGAGCTGGAATATCAATAAGCACACTCAGCCTGATTATCACACTTTCATCTGCTCAGTTTTCTAGTCAAGTTTGAGCAAAGAACTTCCATTTCTAAGAGGGTTTCTACTTTATATCATACGCTGGACATTAAAACAAAAGAGCTCTAAAGGAAATACTATATTTACTACTAGAGGCCCAGTGCCTGGACTCGTGCACCAGTGGGGTCCCTCGGCCTGACCTGTGACCTCTTGCAATCCAGGACCCCTCGGGGGATGTCCGAGACCCAGTGCACGGATTCAGCCCAGTCCCCACAGGTCAGACAGAGAGACCCCGCTGGTGCACAAATCCATGCACCGGGCCTCTAGTATGCATATGAGATTTTTGGTTAATCTCTTTCCGTAATCCCCCTCCACCCCCTTCCCTCTGAGATTCCTCACTCTGTTTCATATTTCCATGCCTGTGTGTTGAGCATCTGCCCCCTGGTGGTCAGGGCACAGCGTAGCCACTGTCAAACAGTCGAAATGTCACTTAGGCTTTTATATACATAGGTTAGTTGGTGATATCTTTAATGAACGTGCACAGAGGGGTTTGTGTAAAAACACGTCCATTGCACTTTTCTGCAATCGGCATTTTCTGGGAGCGCTCACCCTCACAGGTGGCCAAGGTATCAGGTAATGGGACCAGGCCGCCAGCTGCAGGTCTCAGACTGATGTGCACCCTAAATTCACATCGCCACTCTCTGCAGTTTCAGAGCTGAGATGAAGCGAAAGGAATAAACAGCATTTTAAAAGCAGCTGCCTTCCCAGAAATGCGAATGGAAATGAGAGGCACCAGCCCTCTGCCGTGGACCATGGCGGCAGGCTCCAATTCCAGAGCCAATCAGGGTCGTTCTCTGATTCAGACACTTCCAGAAACAAATAGGAATATCTTTGTATGCCCGGAATCATCCACCTCAGTGCACCTCTTTTCAAAGCGAAGCCGTGTTAGCTGATGCTTCAAGAAGCCAAAAGAACTCCAGGGGCACGGGGATGGGAGGGGGGAGGGTGTGCCCGGCCAGGGCGGCACTGAATTTCTTCACGGCGGACCCAGGGTGGGACTGGGATTAAACAAAGTGACTTCAGCTGTTAAAATGCAAATGAGAACCAGTGCGCTGCATGTATAAAATGATCCATGTGTGTATATGTTCACGGGTTAATTAGACGTGGCACGTCCTCGATTTGCTGTGCGTGTCGGGATGGGGTGCAGGCTTACGTAACTGGCCCCTAAACGTGTGGAACCCCATGCCCATGCCAGGCGGTTGTGTCTGAGTGGCGTGGTGGGTGGGGAGAGAACCCTCACATCTGGAGCGCAGAAGCAAGGGAGAAGTAAACACAGTGAATTGTTTATTCCTCTCCGCTCTCATGATGTTTTTAATTCTTTGAAAAAAATGTGTGCCGCCTGGCCAGTGTTGTTCAGTGGTTGAGCGTCAACTCAGGCACCAAGAGTCACTCACTGGTTTGATTCCCGGTCAGGGCACATGCCTGGGTTGGAGGCTCGGTCCCCAGCAGGGGATATGCAGGAGGCAGCCTATGCATGTTTCTCTCTCATCGATGTTTCTTGTCTTTCTCCCCTTCCCTCTCTCTAAAAATCAATACAAGAATTTTAAAAATTTACCGAAACCGGTTTGGCTCAGTGGACAGAGCGTCGACCTGCGGACTGAAGAGTCCCAGGTTCGATTCCAGTCAAGGGCATGTGCCTTGGTGGCGGGCACATCCCCAGTAGGGGGTGTGCAGGTGGCAGCTGATCGATGTCTCTCTCTCATGGATGTTTCTGACTCTCTATCCCTCTCCCTTCTTCTCTGTTAAAAAAAATCAATAAAATATATTTTAAAAAGAATTTTAAAAATTATAAAAGAAAACGCGGACAGAGCCATGGCATGGGCAGGCCACCATATACGTTCACGCACGCTAGCAGATGTCCATGTGAACAAAACAGTTCTTCCAACGTCTTGTGCTTCCAGGAAAGCACAAGTAGAGTGGGAAGAGGCCGTGAGTCATTAAATGATAAATGGGATGTGATCCATGCCGGGCGAGGCAGAGCCGGTGGCATGAGCATGCAACGGAGACCTCAGACCTGCAGGAGGCCCTGCTCTCCTGGGCACTGAGGGCCAAATGCTCAGAGCAGCGGGTGCTGGGTGAAGGCAACTCCAGGGACACTGTTATGCACGGAAAGACCTTACACTAGCCTCAGGGCCACAGCAAACCCTAAACCCAGAGATCCAACCTCCGTCACCCCATTTCCTGTTCCTCCTGAAGGAGCTTCCACATGACTTTCCGGGGGGGGGGTGCATTTTGGGCATCACACCGCTTATATTCTATGTGTTTCACATGCTGAATTCAGACCACCACACTCGACTCTGCGTTACACGTAAAAGAACCCTCCTGTGCTGTGAGGGTTTTGCTGTGGTTGGTGGTGGGGGCGGGGGTGATGTTTTTGTGGGGTTTGTGTTTTGCTTTGTTTTGAGTCTCAGCTTTGGAGCCTCGTTTTTAATCCCCGTGAGTCCTTAAGCATAAGAACTATTCCAATAATGTGGCAACGTCCCTCAAGGACCCTGGCACGTTTCCCGCAGATGAAGTGGGCATTCCAGTCCTCCCACGTACGGAACCGCGAGGCGAACACGGCCGTTCCCCACACGAAGGCTCTTGCTGCTCCGCTCCTATGCCAACGTGACATCGAAAAACGGGTAAATAACATGCGTGTGCAGCAAGGCAGGGCGCAGAGTCACGTCAGTCAGTAACCTGTCGTGATGCTCTTCAGCTCCTCCTAAGCTAAAGCGTCAGGCTCTTGGGACAGGAAATCAGATCTCACTGTTGAAAACCTCAAGACAGTAGCCATCGCGGCGTCTTGCTATAAAGTCATTATTACGGCCCCCCGGGGAATGTTTACTGGGCACGTCGGTTGAGACAGGCTCATTCTCAGCACACGTCTCTCCTCTCTCTATTCAGCCATCGGATAAGGTGAACACTGTTACAGTGGTACCTCGAGATACGAGTGGCCTAACATACGAGATTTTTGAGATACGAGCCGTGGAGCGAGCGATTTTTGCTTTGAAATACGAGCAACATTTGAGATAGGAGCAATCTCGCGGATCAGCCGGCTGCACACGACCCACCAGTTTACCGCGACTCGAGCGTCCCACGCCTCAAGATTACGGAACGAATTAAACTCATACCTCGAGGTACCACTGTATTGTGCCCATTTTACAGGTGAGGGAACGGGGGCAGAGAGACTGAAGTCACCACTACTGAAGTCTGAGGTTAGACTGCTGTCTTTTTCCCCTGCTGGTGGACAGCAGCAAGGGGTGCCAGACAAAACACAGGTCTCTGTTAGAATTATGGCCCATGCAACATTTGAGACATGCTTATACTCAGCGATTACTTGTTGTGCTTCTGAAATTCGAATTTTATTTTTATCAGCTACACCTGGCAATCCTAAGTTAAGGTTCCCCTTCCCTATACCCCTTCCGTTTCCCAACCTGATTCATATGCCTGAAGTTTCCATGACCGATGGATGCCAGGTAGGCATATATGTGTCACTATATAAACACATACATACACACACACACACACACACACACATACACTGCATAACAATTCTGAATATCCTATTTGTTCGTTGTGATAACAGTGTCCAAATCTTACTGGGCACTTGCCACATGCCATACCTATTCGAAGTGCTTTACGTATCTTCATGTATTTAACCCCCATGACACGCCTATGACATAGGTACCATCATGTGCCCCACTTTTACAGCAGAAAAATCTGAACCACAGAAAGTGCTACAGTCCACATGGGTGTGTGCTCCCCAAATTCCTATGTTGACATTCTGATCCCCTGGGCATTAAGAGGTGAGGCCGCTGCACAGGCTGAGGCCCCTGGGGTGGAGCCCTCCTGATGGGGTCAGTGCTCCTACAGGAGAGACCTCCTCCCCCAGGTGAGGACACAGAGAGAAAGTAGCCAGCCACCTGCCATTTGGAAGTCCCCTTCCCCAGGATGCAATCCTGCTAGAACCTTGACCTTGCGCTTCCCAGGCTCCGGAACTCTGAGAAATAGACTCCTGTGGCTTGTACACCAGCGTGTCCGGTGAATTTTATCACAGCAGCCCCACCAGATTGAGACAGAGAGGTTACGAGCTTTGGCCCAAAGCACAGGACAAGCGATAGGACTGCAGCCCAGGCAAGTAACTGGCTACGGAGATCTTGCTGTGACTCACTGCTCTCTGTAGAGTAACATGTTGCAGAAAGCACAGAGTTTTAAATTTCTTTTTATTTTATTGTTTAAAGTATGACAAATAGTAGTACATATGTCTCCTTCCCTTTCCCCCCCTATTA
>PVJN01041307.1:0-18824 GCA_004026805.1 Lasiurus borealis
TACTTATTCTAGTAATGCTGTTATTGCTCTAAATAATTTTGAAATCTTGCTTTGAATTTGGCTTTAGACCATCAGGCCTATTCATTCAAAAACCCTCGATGGTTGAAAAGTTCATATAGCTGTGACTTTTTTTTTTTTTGGAACCAGTCATAAGGCATGATGATGAGTAGCTTTTAACCAATACTAGAGGCCTGGTGCACGAAATTCATGCACCAGAGGGGATGGGGGGGGGGGGGTTGGGAGGGGTGTCCTTCAGGCCAGAATCCTCCCTTTCTAATCTGGAACCCTTGAGGGATGTTGCCCACTTAGGCCCAATCCTACCTGAAGCCCACCTGGATCGGCCCTAAACAGGCAGTTGGACATCCCTCTCACAACCCAGGACTGCTGACTCCCAACTGCTCACATGTTTGCCTTCCTGATTGCCCCTAACTGCTTCTGCCTGCCAGCCTGATCACCCCCTAACCACTTCCCTGCCAGGCTGATTGATGACTAACTGCTCTCCTGCCAGCCTGTTTGTCCCTAACTACCCTTCCTTGTGGGCCTAGTCACACTTAACTGCCCTCCCCTGCAGGCATGGGTACCCCCCAACTGCCCTTCCCTGCAGGCCCCAGTCTCCTCCAACTTCCCTCCTCTACTGGCCTGGTCATCCCTATTGCCCTCCCCTGCAGGCTTGATCATTCCCAATTGCCATGCTGTACAGGCCTAGTCCCTTCCAAATGCCCTCCTCTCCTGGCCATCGTGTGGTGGCCATCTTGTGTCCACATAGGGAAAGGTTCTTTTGACCACATGGGGCTAGTCATCTTGTTTGTTGGAGTGATGGTCAATCTGCATATTACTCTTTTATTAGATAGGATAGAGGCCTGGTGCATGGGTGGGAGCCAGCTGGTTTGCCCTGAAGGGTGTCCTGGGTCAGGGTGGGTGTTCCCTTGGGGTGTGGGGTGGCCTGGGTGAGGGGCCTGTGGTGGTTTTCAGGCTGTCCATGAGCTCGTGTTCTAACCACTGAGAAACTGTCCAGGGTAAGATTATTTTTTTATATTTCATGAAATGATGATATGATAGAAATAAGGGTGGTGTCTTAGTAATTTGAGGAACATTGGACAACAGAATTATTCAGAGGGGAAAATAAACCACCATGAGCTCTTCTGCAACTTAGCATTAAGAAGCTGTAGAATATTCTGGAAGAGTACTCTTTTAGAATATTCCATAAACTACTCTGGTAAAGAAAGCACAAATCTCTTATTTTTTAATGCCTTGTGCCCAGCTTAGTGAGTAGCATATAGTAATCACCCCATAAATGTTTAAAGAATAAACTATAACAAAATTGGCTCTATTATCTTGTCAGAAGACAATAATTATGCCTTCAAATACATGGGAAAACAATGTAGAGAGCATTTCCCATGTTACTATGCCATGATGTCATTTGTTTGCTATTCCTAGAGTCCTTTAATAGACTCAAATTCTCAACCTCATGCTTTAGTTTAGAAATAGTCCTAATTTTTAAATACAAAAAGTACACAGAATACTGGAACAAATGTACTCATCAGCTAGAGTCAACAAATGCTATTATTCAGCCATTTTTTAGTACTCAAACAAAACAAAACAAAAAAATTATAGTTAATATTCACTAATGTAGTCAGCAGGATAAAGAAGACACCAAAAGTGCACTTAGAAAACTATGTCCTTTCCTATCTGGCTGCCTCTGTAACTTTCCACTTTTTTTTTTCTATTTGTATATTCTCCTGACTCTTCAAATTATACCTTTAAAACTTTGCTTTTACTTTGTGCCTCCACCTGGCTCTTGGAAAGACTTTTGTAATTTGGTGTTAATGGCATATTCTGGGCTGTAATCTCCATTTCACTTATTTGGAGTACATTTTTCTCCCAAATTTCTCTTCCTTTCCATTTAGCCAAACCTTGAAATAATAATAATTTCTTCCAACCACCCACCTGGATGGCTCTTTTATGCACTCTGTCTTACACCCAGTTATGTCCCCATCCAGACCTTGGAGAATAAAAAGCTTCTCATTTTAAGAGAGAATCAAGCCATTAGGCTATGTTATTTTACTGTATTTAGGTACTGTGTTTATCATGTTCTAATGTTCCATGCTTCTTGGCATCAAAGAACATTGCTTTATTGTGACATTTTCAAATGAAAACTACATGACAGTAACTGTTTCCAAAGAACTCTCATTTACCTTGGCAACATTTACTAGTGGTGGGGGGGAAAAATACATAAAACCACCGCTTTGAGCAAAATGCTACAATGATTATTTAGCAAACAAGCTCCCATATTAGAGCAGCAGAGGGAAGATTGCTTCTACAGACTAAATTACACTTCACACACAGGCGCTGCTGAATGGCTTTCTACAGAGGTTACATTTAAATTATAGCTCTTGCTAAGCAAACATCTCATGGTTTGTATGTGAATTTGAATTATGCATCTAACAGGCAGCATGTTTACGGAAAAAAAGTCAAGTCGATAGATTGCTAAATTGCTACAACATTTGTGAGGGACAAAAATAGCTGTGGTGCCGGACAATGAAGAAGCTCTGAGATAGGCCCCACTTACTCTCAAATAAAAAGAGGGTTCGGCCATGCTGAACCACCGTGAGTGATCAACCTCTGACTTCATTCGGAAGCATCACAATTTGCTTTAGTGCTTTCTCTTTAGAAATATAATTTGATGCCTCATGCTTTAAGATTCTGGAAAAGTACACTGTATGACTTCCAATTTTACTTTAATTCCCAGAAATAAGGCAAATCTTGATGAGTGGTCTGAATCCAGGAGGAATATGCTCTTAGATCATCAAAACAGGCAAGTCAGGTAAAAGACAACATTAGCCAAAAAATAATAATCTAAGTAAATGACAATCAACCTTTTCAGAGTGTGCTAAGCTCCCAAGTACATCCTGGAGAACCACTGAGTACACTGCAGCAGGGTGTGTCTTACCCGTCTCAGTGTACACACATCCCCATAAAGGTGAAAAGGGGACCAAGGGCCTTAACCTTCCCGTATAAGCCTTTAGCTGGTACAGAATGCATTTTTCTATCAAAAGCCCTTGGGAATTGAATGATCTTTCATTTCTTAAGATTTACCACTCTTCTACCTGGTGAAAATCCAGGTCGAGTTCCTGCTGCAGTTAAGCCCAGGCTTACTGTGGAGGAGTATGGTGGCAGCAAGGTCCTGGTCTAATCACCAGATTAGACCCATTCCTACAGGTCTCCAGTCCCCCTTGGGTAAAGACCATGAGGAAGAAGAAAGTATTGACTGACATCCTATAGAGGCCAACAAAGACCCCCACAGAAAGTAATTGGAGAAAACCATGCTATGCAACTCCTGACATGTGACGGTCTAGAAAATGCAAAGGCACCCAAATACACTTTGGTGTATATGGGTGTGAGTTGAGGGCTTTATGTTTCAAAGTGGTCTGTGTGATTCAATTTATATAATATTCTTCAAGTTATATATTCAATGTATATAATATTCTTCAAAGTATAGAGATAGAGAACAGGTGAGTGGTATTCCGAGGATGTGTGGGAAGAAGGTGTCTGTGGCTATGAAGGGACCTTTGTGGTGATGAAATGGTTTTTATCTGGATTGTAGTGGTGGCCACATAAATCTACATATGTGATAAAATGGCCCAGAACTTTTTGTGGTTTGAATTATGTCCCCAAAAGAACATACGTTGAGGCCCTCACCCCTAATAGCTCAGAATGTGGCCTTATCTATAAATAGGGTCCCAAGAGATGTCATTGCATAAGAGTAGGGTGGACCTCTAATTCATTATCACTGAGATTCTTATAATAAGGAAATTTGTACACATACACACAGAAGAACGGTGACATGAAGACACACAACAGAAGAGGGACATGCGATGATAGAGACAAAACTGGAGTTCTGTGCCACAAACCAAGTAAAGTGCCTGGGTTACCAGAAGTGGTAAGAGGCAAGGAAGGATCCTCCCTAGATATACTTGGAGGGATTCAGGGGGAAATGGAGCATGACCTCAGCAAAATTTTGATGTTGGACTGCTAACCTCCACAACTATGAGAGAATACATTTCTATTGCTTTAAGCCACCTAGTTTCTGGCACTTTGTTACAACAGTCCTAAGAAATTAGAACACAACTAAATACACATACACATACAAATGAATGCATGTAAAACTGGTGAAATCTGATAAGATCAGTGGATTGTACCAGTTACCTAGATGTGATATTGTACTATAGTCATGCAAGAATTACAATTGTGGGAAGTAAAGATCTACAGGACCTCTCTATATTATTTCTTACTAGAGGCCTGGTGCACAAATTCATGCACCAGTGGGGTCCCTCGGCCTGGCCTGTAGAATTGGACCAAAACCAGATTTCCAACATCCCTCAATGGATCCTGAATTGGGAGAAGGCATAAGCTAGGTCCAGGGACCCCATTGGTGCACAATCAAGGCCAATGAGGGATGGCCAGTCAGGGATGGACTGCAGGAGGACTCCAGGTAGTGCCCAGCCCATCTCATTCAGTCCCAATTGGCTAGACTCCAGCAGAAAGCTAACCTACCAGTCAGAGCATCTGCCCCCTGGTGATCAGAGCACATCATAGCAACTGGTTAACCAGTTAACTGTCTGACCTCTAGTGGTCAGTACACACCATAGTGGGCGGTTGAGCAGCCTTAGCATATCATTAGCATATTATGCTTTGATTGGTTGCATTGCCAACTGGACAACCAGACACTTAACATATTAGGCCTTTATTATATAGGATAACGGCAATTATTTCACAATAAAAGTATAATAAAAGTGCTTCCTTCAAGTCCATTGGCTCTTTGAGAAATAGGGCAGGGAGCTAAATCAATCCCAGTTTGAAAAATAGAAAATCAGGGCTCAGAGAATTTAAACAAATTTCTAAAAATCATAGGATAGCAAGAAATCCAGTTCTTGAATCTCCAACTCACAAGTAGCAGTCCACCTTGTTTTGCTATGCTATGATTTTCATGTGCATCATTCAATTGTTTGAATTAACTGAGAATGAAAAAGATTTGAAGGTCACAGAATCAATATTGATTGTAGGAGAAGGAAGAAAGAGAAAAATGTGGGAAAAGAAGTGTAGAACACCTGCCTTTTTTTCCCAGGGAAAAGAGAGCTTATACTTTTTAACATACGTTATAAAGAAGAGATGCTGAAGAGAAAACTGACTCTAAGGCTACTCATTGAGAAGGGGCATCACATCCCTCCTGGCCAATTTTCTCTTACTGAGAAAATGAGGGAAAAGTTGACTGCTCTATAGAGATCCCTCAGAAAACCCAGCCAGATTAATACAGGAAACTGTAAAAAAAAAAGTGATATGAATTGAGGTATCTAGAGTTTATTTACCACCAAACCCTAGAGGATTAGTGGTCCTCACACAAGCTATAACTTCATTATTGCATTCAAAAGTGTCAGACAAGGAGAGCGATTTGTTAGTCCTATTACCTGTGCTTGGCAAGCACTGTGCAAGCCTCTCCAGCAACCTGAGTGGTTTATCTGGATGCAGAAGACAAGGAAACATCAGCTACTGAACCATCATTCTGAAAATAAACGACTCAACCCACTTTTGCCTGGACTTAACAGGAAACAGGAAGAAGCACCCAAATTATGTTTAGATTCCTGTGTGATTAGAAGTAATGCAAAAAAGCACGTCAGCAACATTGGTTATTTTGAATTAACATAGATCTTTTTCTCCCCAAAAAGTTTAATGGATTTGGAAAGCCCTGAGTAGATATCATAGAGCAAAGGAATCATAAAGAGAGAGATGATTAAACATTTCCCCTAAAACACAAAGTAATAACAGGACTCCAAATCCTCATAAACCAGAGTCTGAGAAAATCTTTTCAGTCCTTTGGGTTTCCATAGTCAACATCTAACCACTCTTTTTTTGGAAGTAGGAGTCTCATTGGATGACAATTCAGTTCTGCTGCTGAGCGCTCAACTCCAGGCAGAACAGAGAAGCCGATCAAAAGCAATCTATAATAATAAAAGCATAATATGCAAATCAACCAAACAGCCAAACAGCAGAATGACTGTCTGATTGATCAAATGAGGGGCTCCACAATCGCCCCAAAGAGGGAAACCCAGAGCACCAACCTGTGGGCTGCAGTGGGTGGGCAGGACCTACCTTTTTGGGTTGATTGATCACAGGGCTCCCAGGCTGGACTGAGGGACCTCCCCTGCTCCGGAGTGCATGAATTTTGTGCACTGGGCCTCTAGTCTACAAATAATAAGCTAATACAGAAGAAATCTAGAATAGACTCCTACGGACATCGGTTTTTCTCCTTTTGAGGAAGCCCCTTTATTTTCCAGTCATTGTATCTGATGAGAGGAAACAAACGGCACAGAAGCCAATCAGAATCTTGGCTTGCAGGCTTATTATTTATTGACTTATTGTCTGTCTACCCTGAGACAAATATAATTATGGAGCAATTATCCTACATTCTTCAGGGGAAAAAAAACAACAAAAAGTCCAGGGATATACTGTGTTCATCTGTTTAAGTTTTAAAAGACTGTAAATTCAGGTAGTCATAATTGAAGCATTAAGAAGTTGTACAATTAATTGTGTTTTATTGAAAACTCAATTGTCATTGTGTCTCATGTATCAGTATTTCTGAAAATTTAGTGGGCAGGTGGATTAACAGGAGATTTTGGTAAAGTGCAAATTCTAATTTAGAAGATATGGGATAGAGCCTAAAATTCTGTATTTCTTTTTTTATCATTTACGTTTTACTTTTAAATATTTTTATTGATGTATTATTGACATTTGCAAATATTTTATTGGTGTGTTATTGACATATAAACATTGTATATGTTTAACATGTACAATTTGATGTTAGGGTTTTATTTAATTTTTAAAGTTTTGATTATTGAATATGATTTCCACTCAATAAAATGGATGGACTTCAATTATACAGTTAAGACAAATGAGTATAACTAGTTAACTACTGAAATCAAGATATAGAACATTTCCATCACATCAGATCATTCCCATCTGTTGTGTGTATCCATAGTTTGCTCCTTTTTTTACTGCTCAGTATTATTTTATTGTATGATATACAATTTAGTCATCCTATTGGTAGGCATTTGAATTCTTTTTATTTCTTTTTATTTTTTTTTAAATATTGATTTCAGAGAGGAAGGGAGAGAGAAAAACATCAATGATGAGAGAGAATCATTAATCAACTGCCTTCTGCATACTCTCTCCTGGAGATCTAGCCAGCAAACCAGGCATGTGCCCTGACTGGAAATCGAACTGTGACCTCTTGGTTCCTGGGTAGATAGATACTCAACCACTTAGCCACATTGACCAGGCTTGAATGATTTTAATGTTTGCTATTATTAGTAAAATTGCTATTAATATTTTTATTGAGGCATTATTGATATATAGCATATTAGTTTCAGGTGCACAGCATAATGATTTTATATTTGTATATATTTTGAAATGATCACCAAAATAAGTCTAATTAATATCTGTTACCAGACATGGTTAAAAAGTTTATTTTTCCTGCACCTTGAAGTTTAACATCTATAGCTTATGAAATGATCACCACAATCAAACTAATTAATATACCCATTGCTTCTAGTTGCCATATTCTCTTTTTTTTTTGTAGTGAGACTTAAGATCTATCATCTTAGCAAATTTCAAGTATATAGTACAGTACTAACTTACACACTACACATTAAATCGTAAAAACTAACATCTTGCATAATTTTATACCCTTTAATTAATATTATCCCATTCCCCTCTCTCCACCCCCAAAGTCTTTGACACCATACTATTTGTTTCTATGAGTTTGATTGCTGCAAGCCAATTCCATCATGTCATAATTGCAAGAGTTTCATCAAAAGGTTGATGGAACCTGGGGACTCAACAAGGGCCGAGTCACATATGTTATCACCTGTTGGGAATGGCTGAAGGCATTTCCCCAAACCTGAAAGGATGATTGCTTGCTGTCAGACAGATCAGGGCATTTTAATCTACATATTATTGCCTCCTACTGGCCAAACACCTGAACAGCCATAGGCAATTCATCAATGTGACAATGGATTTGTATACAAAACCCAGGCTTTTGAAGTGTATATTTCCTCCTTGCCTTAGGACAAATTGTGTTAATAAAAAGCAAGGGGTCCTGAGTCAAGGAGAACTTGGATTCTTTATCCAAGCTCCTCTAGCCCCTATAATGCTTTCCAAAATTATGTTTGATCTCTGGACTCTTATTTAATTTATGCACAGCCCCTTCTCCATGTTCCTAAACCCTTCTAGATGCTGGTCAAGATCCCTGGCATTATTTGACTCTTTTGGATTTTATATATTAAATGAGATCATACAGTATTTGTCTTTTGGAGTATAACATTTCATTTAGCATAAAGTTCCTCCGAGCAGCAGGATTTTCTTATTTTTAAGACTGAATAACATTTGTGTGTGCGTGTGTGTGTGTGTGTGTGTGTGTGTGTGTAAAGGGACTGAGAGGGAGAGAAAGAAAAGCAGAAGGGAGTGAGAAGGAAGCAAATATGGCAAAATATTAATAGTTCTTGATTTTAATTGTATATATACACCACATTTATTCATCCACTGACAAACATTTGGGTTGTTTCCATATATTGGCCATGATGACCAGTACTACAATAAATGTTACTGCTGATCTCAGACCACGTCTTGTGTAACAAGGTTTTAGTACTTAGTATCTGGGATAAAATGCAAGCTTACAGTCACTGTTTACACAAGGGCTATGTGAGTCTGTTTTATCAAGAAATTGTTTCTCCAATTTATTATGTGCATGAAACATATACAAAAATTTGAAAAATAATACAATTAACACATATACCCACCAACTATAGTTAAGAATTGTTAACATTTTGCCATATTGGCTCCTCTCTCTCACCTATCTGCCTTTCTCACACTCTCATATATGTACTCAGATACATATATGTTCTCTAACCATATAAAGTTGCAGATATGTCACTTCACCTGTAAATATGCAATCATGCATCACCTAAGACAATAACTTCAATGCAGTTATTTATCTTCAGAGAGTAATAATTCCAATTTCATTAGATTGACTAATAACCAGTCCATTTTCAAATGTACCCAACTATTCCCAAAATGCCTTTTATAACTACTTAAAAATATATATCCAGTCAAAGCTATTGCTCCTTATAGAACAGTTCCTAAGCTTCTTTAAAAAAAACTTTTCCATGACATTGAACGTTTTTGAAAAGTTGTTGTTTAGAATATTTTATAGTCTATATTTATCTAATTGTTTTCACATAGTGTTATTGAATTTTGCCTGTAATTAAAAATTATGCCAGGATGCTTAAAGTATTCAATTACTGATAAACATTTTTAACAAGTCAAACATTCTTGGCAAGTATACCTGATAGGTGTTGCATACATCATATTGTATCACTTCCAGAAATTCATAAAGTCAGGTCTTCCCACTATTAGTGACACTGACTTTGTTCATTGATTACAATAATAACCCATATGTCTCTATTATAAGGTACCATTTTCCCTTAGCATCTGACAGTCAGTAGTTAATTTATGAGGTGATAGTTTAGCCATTTGTGACTATCCTACTTCCAAACGACATTTCATCTAATGGCTTTAGCTTTGATGCTTTATACTTACTTGAATCAGAAAATAACTTATGTCTTTGGAGATTGAAAATGGCAATTTTCTAATTCAATCACTCATTCTATATTTGGCAACTAGCATTCCCCACCCCTTCTTTCTCCCCAACCCCACAGTCCCACTATAATGAACTCATGACATTTTATTCATCTAATGAATTGTAATTAATCATAGTTATTATTCTTTTTGATGTTCAAATTGTCCCAAATTTACCCAGTGAGAGTCCCTTCCAGCTGAATTTTAGGTCCCTAGGCATAATCTCATTCATCTTTGATAGGTGTTGCATACATCATATTGTATCACTTCCAGAAATTCATAAAGTCAGGTCATCCCACTATAAGTGACATTGACTTTGTTCATTGATTACAATAATAACCCATATGTCTCTATTATAAGGTACCATTTTTCCTTAGCATTTTACAGTCAGTAGTTAATTTATGAGGTGATAGTTTAGCCATTTAGTATATCCTTATTTTTCTGACACAAGATGTCCTAGGCCCACCTTGTTCTTTCTCAACCAGGATCTAGTCAGCCATGTCTCCAGGGAGCTCTAGTTGCGTCTATCAAGAATGACGTTTATAATTACGATCTAGATGCTAGGTGTACTCATTGCTACTCAAGTGTCATTGTTTCCAAGTTTGTTCAATGAGAGGTTGGAAATGTGTTTTTTAATTGAAAGTGCACGTTGGTATTTCTAATTTGAATTTAAATTACAGAACTTTTTAATTTTCTGTTTTATTCTCTTACAAAACCTTTATATATTTATCTATTTCCTCAACCCTATAACATACAAAAAGTTCAAACTTGTAATTGTTACTGTTAGCAAAAACTATTGCATGAAGTTTAATAAATTTCTTTGTCATCTTTTTTATAATCTTAAGATATATTCTACTAAGAGTATGCAAAGTCACGAATACAGAAGTTACTTTTTTCCCTATCAGTTTGACATAGATTTGTACTTTTCTATTAGATTCAATTTTAGTTAGGTTTTTGTATATGTAAACCATGTGTAGTTTAAAAATCAAATGATTCTCAGAGAAGCCTCAGCCCATTTCCAACTAATGGTCTCCATTACCTACCTCCTATTGGTAATCATTTCATTAGTTTCTAGTTCTCATTCTTGTATTTTTTTATAAAATTAAGAGTAAATTCATCTATGTATTTTTATTTTCCCTATTTCCTTTCTCAAAGTTCGCATACCATATACTCTGCTTTTTTACTTGCTTTTCCCCTCAATAAGATATTGTAAAAATCACTAGATATCAGTTTATATAAAGATGCTCCTGAAGGGGGGGGAGTGAACTTGAGTGTCACTTTTATTTTTTACTCATGGAAATGTTTATGAAATATGTTGAGTAGGTGACCTTCAAAAGTTCAAGATTCAGACTTACATGAACCTTTGGCTCTACCTGCCTTTTTAATTCTGCACAGTCCTTCCTAATCAGCTCTGATTAGACCTGATTCAGCTTTTTGGAGGCACTCACTCCCTTGATCATTTTTCTGAAAGGACTTTCCTTGGGCATTCTTCTTGGATAACTCAAAGGAGAGAGAGAACTACATAGCCAGACACCTGGAGAAAAGAGACCATGGGGAGACAAAGAAACAGCCCAGATATGAAAGAAAAGCAGGCATCACCAGAAAAGGAAGTAAACAAAATAGAGGCAAGCAACCTATCAGAGAAAGAATTCAGAGAAATGGTCAGAAGGTGGTGGAAAAGAATGGAAGACAAATTTGACAATATGAATAAGAACCAAAGGAAATGAAGAAAAACTTAAAAGAAATGAAAAATTACATTGCTGCTGTAAAGACCTCTAGAAAGCATCAGGAGTAGACTAGGAGAAGCAGAGGACCTCATCAGTGAGTTAGAAGACAAGGTAGGAAAAAATACCCAAGTAGAGCAACTTCTAGAAAAAATAAAATAAAAAGCAAGAGAAGAGCCTAAGGGAACTTTGGAACAACACAACACAAAACATTATCCACATAATAGGTGTCCCAGAAAAAGAGAAAAGTAAGAAAGGAATAGAAAACCTATTTGAAGAAATAATGACAGAAAACTTCCATGATAAAGGGAAGAAAAAACCCATACAAGTCCAAGAAGCTAAGAGTCTCAAGCAAAATTAACCCCAAAAGACCAACACCAAGGCACATTATAACTCAATTGGCAAACACCAACAACAAAGTAGGAATCTTAAAAGCAGCCAGAGGAACTCCCATTAGACTAGCGACTGATTTCTCAACAGAAACTCATCAGACCAGAAGGGAATGGAATGAAATATACAAAGTCATGCAAAGGAAGGGTCTGAATCCAAGAATACTTTACCCAGCAAGGTTTTCAATCAAAATTGTAGCTGAAATCAGGAGACAAAAAAGGACTAAGGGAATTTATTACCACCAAACCAGCAATGAAAGAAATGCAAAAGGGTCTGCTGTAAAAAAGAGAGAGAAGAGAAAGAAAAAGAAAGAAAGAAAGAAAGAAAGAAAGAAAGAAAGAAAGAAAGAAAGAAAGAAAAGAAAGAAAGGAAAGAAAGAAAGAAAGAAAGAAAGAAAGAAAGAAAGAAAGAAAGAAAGAAAGAAAGGAAAGAAAGAAAGGAAGGAAAGAAAGGAAGGAAAGGAGGAAGGAAGGAAGGAAGGAAGGAAGGAAGGAAGGAAGGAAGGAAGGAAGGCAGGAAGGAAGGAAGGAGAAGCAAAGATGGGACTCCGGGGTAAAGAATAAAAATGGTAACAAGTAAGTACCTACCAATAGTAACTTTAAATGTAAATGGATTAAATTCTCCAATCAAAAGACATAGGGTAATGGATTGGATAAGAAAACACGACCCATATATCTGCTGTCTACAAGAAACCCACCTCAGAAAAAAAGATGCACACAGACTGAATGTGAAGGAATGGAAAACAGTTTTCAGGTAAATGAAAATGGAAAAAAAAGCTGGGGTAGCAATACTTATCTTACAAAGTAGATCTCAAAGTGAAGGACATACAAGAGATAAGGAAGGCCACTTCATAATAATAAAGGGAGCTATCCAACAAGAAGAAATAACTCTGGTAAACATATACACACCCAACACAGGAGGATAGATAAAAAAAAAAAACTCTAGGAGGATATCAAGGGAAAGATTGAAAGTAATACAATCATAGTAGGAGATTTTAATACCACATTATCACCATTGGACAAATCCTCTAAACAAAGAAACATTGATCCTAAATGACTCACTAGACCAGATGGAATTAATTGACATCTTCAGAACATTTCACCCTAAAGCCACAAAATATACATTCTTCTCAAGTGCACATGGTTCATTTTCAAAGATAGACCATATGTTAGTTCATAGGTAAAGTCCCTTCAATTCGAGAAGATAGAAATCATTTCAAGCATTTTCTCAGATCACAGTGGCATAAAACTGGAAATCAACTACAATAAAAACAATACAAAGAAATCAAACATATGGAGACTACACAATCATTATTGTTTAATATGTTATTAAACAACATTGGGTAACCAGATCAAGGAAGAAATAAAAAACATCATGGCAACAAATGACAATGAAAACACAACAATCCAAAATCTATGGGACATAGCGAAAGCAGTTTTGAGAGGGAAGTTCATAGCTCTACAAGCCTACTGAAAAAAAAAAAAAAAAAGAAACAATGGTAATAAATTACCTAACTCTACAACTCAAAGAGTTAGAGAGCAACAAGAAAAGCCCAGTGTAAGCAGAAGGAAGAAAATAATAAAGATCAAAGCAGAAATAAATGACATTAAGAACAAAAAACAAACAACAACAACAACAAAGAAAAAATACAACAGATCAACAAAACCAAGAGTTGGTTCTTTGAAAGGATAAACAAGATTGATGGACCTCTAGCCAGTCTCACCAAAAAGCAAAGAGAGAGGATCCAAATAAACAAAATCAGAAATTAAAAGAGGTCAAATAACAACAGAATCCACTGAAATACAAAGGATTATTTAAAAAAATACTATGAACAACTCTATCCCAGCAAATTGGACAATCTGGAGGAAAGGTACATATTCCTAAAAAATATAACCTTCCAAAACTCAATCAGGAAGAATCTAAACAGCTCAATAGTCCAGTAACTATGGAAAAAATTGAAGCAGTCATCAAAAAACTTCCAGCAAACAAAAGCCCAGGGCCAGACAGCTTCACAGGGGTGTTTTACCAACCATTCAAGAAAAAACTAAAACCTATTCTCCTCATACTATTCTAAAAAATTCAAAAAGAAACATTTCCAAGCTCCTTCTATGAAGCCAGAATTACCCTTATACCAAAACCAGATAAAGATAGCACAATGAGAAAGAATTATAGGCCAATATCCCTCATGAACATAGATGCCAAAATCCTCAACAAAATTCTAGCAAATCAGATCCAGTACTAGATCAGAAAGATCATACACCATGACCAAGTAGGATTTATCCCAGGGATGCAAGAATGGTACAATATACATAAATCAATAAACGTGATACATCACATAAACAAATTGAGAGATAAAAATCACATAGTCATATCAATTGATGCAGAAAAAGCACTTGACAAAATCCAACACCCTTTCTTGATAAAAATTCTCAACAAGATGGGAATAGAAGGATCATACCTCAACATAATAAAAGCTATATATGATAAACACACAGCAAAATTATACTTACTGGGCAAAAACTAAAACCATTTCCCCTAAGAATAGGAACAAGACAGGGGTGCCCACTCTCACCATTCCTGTTGAACATAGTACTGGAAGTATTAGCCATTGCAATTAGACAAGAAGAAGAAATAAAAGGCACCCAAATTGGAAAAGAAGAAATAAAGCTGTCCTTATTTGCAGATGATATGATATTGTATATAAAAAACTTGAGACTCCATCAAAAAACTGATAGACTTAATAAATGAATTTGGCAATGTAGCAGGATACAAAATTAGCGCCAAGAAATCTATGGCATTTCTTTACACCAATAGTGAGCTTACAGAAAGAGAGACTAACAAAGCAATCCCATTTATCAGTGCACCAAAAAAATTAAGATACCTAGGAATAAACTTAACTAAGGAGGTAAAAAACCTATATGTGGAAAACTACAGGACACTAAAAAAAAGAGATAGAGCAAGATGTAAACAGATGGAAGAACATACCTTGCTCATGGATTGGTAGAATCAACATCATTAAAATTTCCATACTACTCAAAGCAATCTATAGAATCAATGCACTCCCCATTAAAAGACCAATGGCATATTTCACAGACAAGAACTCTCCAAAAATTCATCTGGAATTTAAAAAAGTCCCTGAATAGCCATGGCAATCCTGAGATAGAAAAACAAAGTAGGTGGGATCTCAATACCAGATTTCAAGCTGTATTACAAAGCCATTGTTCTCAAAATGCCTGGTACTGGCACAAGAACAGACATATAGACCAATGGAATAGAATAGACTATCCAGATATCAACTCAAACCACTATGCTCAATTAATATTTGACAAAGGAGGCATGAACATACAATGGAGTCAAGACAGTCTCTTCAATAAATGGTGTTGGGAAAATTGGACAGATACATGCAAAAAAATGAAACTAGACCACCCACTTACACCATACACAAAAATAAACTCAAAATGGATAAAGGACGTAAACATAAGACAGGAAACCATAAAAAAAAAAAAAACTAGAGAAATCTCAGACATATGCCGAAGGAATTTCTTCACCGATACTACTCCTAGGGCAATGGAAGCTAACAAGAAAATAAACAAAGGGACTACATCAAAAGAAAAAGCTTTTGCACAGTAAAAGAAACCATCAACAAAACAACAAGAAAGCCCACTGTATGGGAAAACATGTTTGCAAATATTATCACTGGTAAAGGTTTAATCTCCAACATCTATGGACAACTTAATAAAAGGAAAATAAATGATCCAATAAAAAAATGGGCAATGAACTTAAATAGAATCTTTTCGAAGGAAGACAGAAGGAAGGCCAAGAGACACAGGAAAACATGCTCAAAGTCACTAATTTTCCAAGAGATACAAATCAAAATGACAATGTGATACCATTTCACATCTGTCAGAATGGCTATCATCAACAAATCAACAAACAAGTGCTGGTGAGGATGTCGATAAAAAGGAACTCTCATACACTGCTGGTGGGAATGAAGACTGGTGCAGCCACTGTGGAGAACAATATGCAGTTTCCTCAAAAAAAAAAAATGGAGCTCCCATTTGATCCAGCAATCCCACTCTGAGGAATATATCCCAAGAAACTAGAAACACCAATCAGAAAGTATATATGCACCCCTATGTTCATAGCAGCACAATTCACCATAGCTAAGATTTGGAAACAGCCTAAATGCCCATCAGCAGATGAGTGGATCAGAAAACTATGGTACATTTACACAATGGAATACTATGCTGCTATAAAAAAGAAGGAATTCTTACTATTTGCAGCAGCGTGGATGGACCTGGAAAGCATTATGTTAAGTGAAATAAGCCAGTCAAAGAAAAATACCCCATGATCTCACTCATTTATGGAGAATAAAGAACATTATAACCTGGTGAACAAAAAGATAGATACAGAGGCAATAAAGCACCTAACAGACTATCAAATTACAGCAATAAGTCTGGAGTGTTGGGGAGGGAGGGAAATAGATCAAGCAAAGGACTTGTATGCATGCATATAAGCACACCAATGGACACAAGACACTGGGGGTGGGGCGGGAGGGGTGAGGGCATGCGACAAGGCATAGGGGAAAGTCAATGGGTGAAAAAAAAGGAGATATATGTATTAATATATGTTATACTTTAAACAATAAAATGTAAAAATAAAGATGTTCCTCATTCTGTCTCGAGCTGCATAGCATTCCATTTTGGTGACACATCAGAAGATATTCAAACAGATGCTTCTTCAAAGACATTAGAGTTGTTTCCAATATTTGCCATTACAAATAATGCTGCAATGAATAAATTTTTGCATAGTTTCTTGATATTTGTTGAGAATTATCATTAGGATAAATTCATAGACTCAGATAAAAGAATAAATATATGTGCAGTTCTATCAGATATTGCTAAATCCCTCACCATAGGAGTTGTACATTCTTGGATAACCACCTGCCATGAACAAGTACTGTTTCTGCATAGTCTCTCCAGTACAGTGGAGTGCAAATGCTTGAATATTTTATAGTATAACAAAAATAAAATAAAAAATAAAGTATAACAGATGAGAAATAGTACATCAATGGAATTTTTATTTGCCTTGCTCGTATGAGTAAGTTTAAGATTTTTTTTATATGTTTAAGAGCAACTTGCCTTGCTTTATCTGTAAAATGTCTGTTTATGTCTTCTGTCCTATTTTTCTATCAGGTTTTGGTCTTTTTTCTTCTACTTACTATTGCTATATGAATAGCAGACAATGTAGAGTTTATGGCAAAAATAATTTTTACCAGAAATGAAAAGGGGATATTCTTTAATGTGAAAGGTCCATTTTTACCTTGGAAAATATAACCCTTCTAAATCTGCATTCATATGATAATATAACCTAAAAATAAATAAGGTAAAAAACTGGCTGAAGTAGACAAACCAGCAATACAAGTAGGAGATTTTAACACACCTTTCTCTGTAAGCAATAAAGAGAAAAAAAGTCACTGAAACCATAAAAGGTTTAAATGTTGCTATTGCTAACTATGATCAAATTGATGTATATAAAATACTTCATCCAAATCATGTAGCATACAGTTTTCTATTTGATGGGGAGAAGTTCAAAAAGATTATATACTATATGGTATTCTTCCCTTAAACTATACAATGACTAAAACATATATAAAACATATATAATTATATATATATATGTATACATATACATATATATATATGTGTGTATATATATAGAGAGATATATAGATATAGATATAGATATAGATATAGATATAGATATAGATATAGATATAGATATAGATAGATATAGATAGATGCAACAAAGCTATACTAAAAAGGCAGGGAAGACATGGGACTCAGGGTGATGGCTGCTTTTTAAGTTCAGAGAGAAAGAGAGATAGGATAAAGAAACCATATGGTTAGATAAAGAGAGTCTAGCTTTTATTTTGGATGGCAGTTTTATAAGAGCTCTTTATATTAAATATGGTAATCAAACAAACAAATGTGAGTTGATGGTATGTCATGAACCAAAGACAGTGATTAATCCACTTTTATGCATCTTAGATATAGGAAAAACAAACATAAAAAAAACCTTTCAATCTATGACAGTTAATAAAAGAACAATGTCCCAAGAAAAGAGAATAAGAGAGATTAATCAAGATGAAAATAGCCATTAATAAAATAACATACTAACAAAATGAAAACCATAGAAATGATCAATGGGGAAGAAAAGCTTATCTTTGAAAACAATCAATAGCAGAGAATATCCTTTGGAGAAAATAAGAAAGTTAGTAATATGCCAAGATATATACTAAGTATGCAATAAATAAGAATTTATTTTTAAAAAAAATATTGTTCAAACTTTCTTGTCTACTGAACACTAGGGTAGAGAAAGCCCTAAACAGTAGGTGTTTTTCTGGAGTCAAAAAATCATAATTCTAGCTCTATGACTGAATAGTCACTTTAAGTTATTTCCATACACTTTGCGTATCTTTTTTTATATATCACTTAATGACTTTTAAAATCCTCACTCAATATATATTTTTATTGATTTTAGAGAGAGGAAGGGAGAGAGAGAAAAACATAGATAGGTTGTCTCCCGTACACACTCCTACCAGGGATCTGACCTGTAACCTACTATGAATCAAACCCACAACCTTTTGGTGAACAAGACGATGCTCCAATGAACTGAGCCACCCAGCCAGCCAGGGCTATGTACCCTGGTTTTTAAATCAGTGTTTATACTGCCATGGTTACCTGAGAGACCTCCAACTCTGAATACCCAAGCATTTCATTTGCTTGCAGAGGGAATGAAGGAAAGAAGTTTAGGAATTCATCAGAGGAGTTCCAAATAGTCCTTGTTACTACATTTCCTTTTTCTTGTTTATAAAACAGGAAGTTAAAATCATAATTGTTTTATCTCTGTCCATTACAAGATGCTATTAAAAATCATCTTAATCATTATTACTATTGGGTAGTGACTGCTTTATCCCCCGTCTAACAGGCTCCATTTATGTCTTATTTGATGAAAGTT
>PVJN01041308.1:0-18824 GCA_004026805.1 Lasiurus borealis
CTGTCAGCGTGCACGTCAGTGAATCCAGCGATGACGAGGAGGAGGAAGAAGGTAGAGCCGTTGGTCTGTATTTAGTAGCTGCCGGGCTGTGGGTTGACAGAAGGGGCAGCGGATCGATCACTCCCTACAGCGGTGGGACCTTGGCTGGGAGGGGAGGGGGGGGCAGGGCAGCTCCTGGAGGGACTGGTGCTGAACAGGGGCTGTTAGCCACTGGTTTTCTGCTTTCTGAATACTATTTCACTTCCAGCCTCGTGTGCGTGACAGCTAACGTGCAGGGGGGTTTCACAAACGTTAAAGGCGCAAGCAAGACATTCTGCCCACTTTGGAATTTCTTTACATTTGTTTCTGGTGTTAGCTTTTTAGGTCATTTTTCTAAAAAATTTTAATGTAAATACAGAAACTCACTAGAACATCCTATAAGACAAAAATTTTAAAAATCACCCCCTCTTTCCTATTTCACTAGAGGGTGGCTTTTTATTTGCTTTCAGTGGACAAAATTGTTCCCCGGGACAGTGTAGGAAGTCGGTTATAAATGTATTGCTTATGAAGTGAGAAGATGGGCTGCTTGATACTGTTACAGAGAAGGTTAGGACTCAGGGCTTCCATATTCGCTGCCTTGGTGGAGAGCGACATTTTCATCAGCTTGTAGACAGGCTGCTGTTCCTGAAGAGGCCGGGAGACTAGATCGGGTAATTTTTTTTTTCTTTTTAATATATTTTATTGACTTTTTGCAGAGAGGAAGGGAGAGAGATAGAATTAGAAACATCAATCAGCTGCCTCCTGCACACCCCCCACTGGGGATGTGCCCGCAACCAAGGTGTGTGCCTTTGACCGGAATCGAACCTGGAACCTTTCAGTCCACAGGCCGATGCTCTATCCACCGAGCCAAACCAGCTTTGGCTTGGGTTGATTTAAAAAGGCAGTCGGTCGGGGGAGCAACACAGTGTGATCATGTCCCCGCACCATGCCGCAGCCTGGGCCACGCGTGGGAACATACGTGTCCTTTCGGAGCTGCTGTGTCTCACGTGGCGTTTTGTCTCCAGCCATCTTTATTCCTGAGGGCCACCAGCAAGATCAAGCGTTGTCCACACATACTCCTGACTGAACCCGAAAGAAAAAATACAGGAGGGAAAACAGAAGTGAGGCAGAGGGCAGAGCAGGAGCCAGTGCTGTGTCAGCGGCGTCAGGACCAGGCACTGAGCCTGTCCTGGACTTTCTGGTTCATCACAGGGACCCATTGCAGTCAGACAGTTTGCAGAGTCTGCGAAGGAAGGTGTGCGTGTGCACAGATTGTTCTACTTACAGAGAGCCTTGTCAGAAACAGGAGTTCTCTGTTCAGAAGCAGGTACGGGAATATAGTCCTCCTGCCTCGCCTGCTGAAGAGCTTCTAAAAGTAGGTTACTACCGAGTCTGAGCCCTCAGCTATAATAATTGGGGGGTTATTGCCATTGGGAGGGGCACTGGTAAAAACGGCTGGGATCCGGGACCTTTCTAGAGGTGAGAACCCTGATACCCCAAATCTAATCTGTAATGCCCCTCAAGTGGAAGATGCTGGTGCTGTTTGAACTGTAGAACAAATGGCAACTAAAACTAACCCATTAGCCAAAACCAGTTTGGCTCAGTGGATAGAGCGTCGGCCTGCAGACTGAAAGGTCCCAGGTTCGATTCTGATCAAGGGCATGTACCTTGATTGCGGGCACATCCCCTGTACAGGAGGCGGATAATCAATGTCTCTCTCTCATCGATGTTTCTAACTCTATCCCTCTCCCTTCCTCTCTGTAAAATAATCAATAAAATAAAACTAACCCATTAAACACTCTGTAGTCAAAGTGAGCATGGACTGCTCCCAGGAAGTGTTTGCTGGGCGTGAGTGAGTACAGCTTCCTCTAGTTCAGCGGTTCTCAACCTGTGGGTCAAGACCCCTTTGGGGGTCGAACGACCCTTTCACAGGGGTCGCCTAAGACCATGGGAAAATGCAGATATTTACATCACGATGCATCACAGTAGCAACATTTCATAGTTGGGGGTCACCGCCACATGAGGAACTGTATGCAAGGGTCGCGGCCTTAGGAAGGTTGAGAACCACTGCTCTGGTTGGAAGAGGCCGCTCACACACTGCACTGTCCCTCTGCGTGTGCCAGAGCCATGCCGGCTTGTCCACATTGTGGTTTCCGGGATCCTTTAGCTCAGGAGATGGGAGTCCAGTTTCCTGTTGGCTGCTTTGATTTTTTCTCCGTTCAATCTCGAAAGAGAAGTTTGTCTTCTCTGAAGTGGCTGGGTGTAACCCATCTTCCTCCTGTAAGTCTCCACTCTCTGGCTTCCAGGTCCCAAGTCTTGCTTAAAGTGATGAAAGAAACACTGTTCATCCATCCCAGTGACTTTAGTCTTACAGATTCGGAACAAAATTTGCATCTTGAGTTAATGGGCCAGTAATCTGTTTCCTGGATATCCTTTTAAGTATTGCTGTGATCAAGCAAATCTGATTTGGGCCTATTTATGTCATGTATTTTTTTTTAACAACTTTCTTTTTTAGAATATTTTCTAGACTTACAGGAAAAGTTACAAAGAGAGAACATGGAATGCCCATATCACACCCCCACCCTCCCACCCCTGCACTCCCTTTCCCCTGTTAATATTGTACATTGTACTGTGTTACATGCATCATAACTAGTGAACCGGTATTGACATATGATTTTAAGTACAGTTTTTCACATTTCTTTAGTTTTTACCTAATGTCCAGGACCCCATCCCGGATGCCACCTTATATAGAGTTCATGATCACATCGCCTTAAACTCCTCTAACTCTCCTTGTTAAAATTCCTGGTAGTAGCCATTGACAACCACCAGGCAGTTAACTCAGGCACCACATTCACTCTGCCCGGTTATAAACCTGAAAGCCTTCTCTCTTCTATGCTGAGTATTCCCTTCACCTCTTCTCCTTGAGGCTGTTCCTATTTAATACGTTAAGCTGAGACTTTTAAACTGGTGTGTGATTGCCTCGTTCCTATATGTTTCTGTAGGCATTTTCCTCTCCTCTAACCTTATGTCATTACAGTGGAACTACTGACTGGGGCCAGCCTAGCATCAGAGCTCATATTTTTGTCCCTGGGATCATCCCTAGATTACACAGGCCTGGTGAACATAATTGTGTTTTCAGAATGTCTCATCTCATTCCTTGTATTTAAGATAACAGTGCTCACAGGTGCCCTCTCTTCCTACAGCAGGGAGGACTCGCAGGTTGGTGGGCGGAGGAGGATTCTGTGGTCTTATGCAGATGAGGGAGATGCTTCCATTGAGAAGTGAATGGATTGGAAGGGGACATTGAGGCTCACAGATAGGAGCAATGACTAGAGTGCAGAGAGAGGATGCAGCCGCTGCACTGCCAGATGTTCACCACTGGGTTCCAGGCAGAGCTGGACACAGCAGTGACTCATGTGTGTGAATGAATGAATGAGCAAACCAACTAACCAATATATGCTCAAATGCACATGGGTCACAGAATGGATCAAGTGAATTTTTTAAAATATATTTGTATTGATTTCAGAGAGGAAAGGAAAGAAAGAGAAACATCAATGATGAGAGAGAATCATTGATTCGCTGCCTCCTGCATGCCCCACACTAGGGATCGAGCCCACAGCCCAGGCACATGCCCTTGGCCAGAATCAAACCTGGGACCTTTCAGTCCGCAGGCCGATGCTCTACTCACTGAACTAGACCAGCTAGGGCAAGCGATTTTTTTTTATTTTTTTTTTTTAATGAATTCCCAACAAGCAGTTTCTGAAAGAAAGGTGGCGTTTCGATGCTTGATGCAAATGCGGTTTTCCTGGATCTGGTCATGACCTGCGTCTCTCTTCTCACAGAAAACATCACCTCTGAAGAGAAAGCCAAAAAGAATGCCAACAAGCCCCTGCTGGATGAGATTGTGCCTGTGTACCGGCGGGACTGTCACGAAGAGGTGTACGCCGGCAGCCACCAGTACCCAGGGAGAGGGGTCTACCTCCTCAAGTTCGACAACTCCTACTCTTTGTGGAGATCAAAGTCAGTCTACTACAGAGTCTATTATACGAGATAAAGATGTTACCGCAGAGTCTGGAGTCTAGGGTGGGGCAGAAGATGGTATTTAGGTGGGAAGTTTCTTTTGACTTTTGTGGAGCATTGCAGTCCGTGTGTGCCCTGTCGGTCGTGGTCTGACGGTTTGTGGACTCTGGTTGGGGATCAGGACTTCCTGGAGACTCTTTAGCATTAATACTTCCGGGTTAAAGGGACTCCTCAGACTTAACCCAGCTGGTAGGTGCCGGCCTGCAGCACCCCTAGAGGATGCTGAAGTCCCGTGAGCTGCGTGTGAAATCTTTCCCGTCTCCAGAGTAAACATCCCGCGGTGGGGAGCCCGCTGGGGTGGTCCCCGCTTCCTGCTCGACGTGTCCCTGAGCGCCCCCAGTTACAGCGCCCTCTCGGCAAACCCTTACGTTCATGTTCTACAGGAGGCACACAGCTTGGAAGATCACGACGCTTAAAACTTAAAAACTTGAGACCTCACAGATTCTCATAGGAAATAAGGCTTCAGTCGGAGGGGGAGGTGAATGACCCAGGTTGGTTTTTGCTTTGGGAAAGCTGTTGGGCTCAGTTACCTGACAGGGAGCTATTTTCTGAGATCATCTCACAACGATCCGGTTGCTGATGCAAGTGTCAGTGCACATAGACCGCCTCACACATCCCTCCTCCGCGCGCTGTCCTCCCCATTGGGTGTTTAGACTGCCTGCAGCAGACCAAAAGGCACTCGTTTTTGTCTTGATTTGGCTTTCTAGAAGAGCATCTCCAGTTGAAACTGTTTTCTACACAAACATAGAGTCACACAAACAGTTTTGTAAACTCGAATGGCCACCTTCTGAATTAAAAGCATATAAAATCACTTCAGTAGAACTCAGTGTAGGGAGAATAACATTGCGCTCACGTGGAAATCACTGCCAGAAAAGGTCCATTTTTAATCTGTTACTACTTACTTAGGCACAAACCCTACACGATTTCCGTTGGGAATCACTAGAGACTTGGAAGTGCACACGCCCGTGCTGAAATTCTTTATGGCTTTAAACTGTATTATGTCTTCATTGAGGGGAAGAGGTGCGTGTACCTTCCTTTCCTTTACTGGAAACAAACGTGGGTTCATTAATTGCCCCCCATCTTTACAAGTGATTGACTAGCGTAGAGATTCCTGTTTTCAAAAGGGAGGGTAGCACAGATAGAACATGACAACGAGGGCGAGACACACGTGATGTTACTATATGTTGTTACTGAAAGACTTCCATTTTTTACACGTCAGATCGGAGTCACTTCTGTAGGAAGAGTCCCCTGCGGTGGTGACCGTGCACTGCGTAAGGGAGCGGCCGTTGGTTTTGTGTGCTGCGTTCTTTGTTTTTTTAATACCTGGTTTTTTGTACATACCTGACTGTTGGCTTTTGTTGTTTGGAAACTGGATTCTTTCTCGGAAGAAGTGCTTACCCTGTGCGTTCTCCCGCTCCCAGCCGTCCACACTGTTACATTGGAGCGCTCGTCCGCCGCCCGTCAGCTCTCCTGTACATACACGGTCCAGAAACCACGGGGTTAGGCACTTCCGGGCTGTTTTCGTTGTGTTCTGTTTTTTAATGAGAAAATACTGTATTTAAAATGTAAAATAAACTTTTAAAAAGCGGGCACTAATATATATTTCTCCCAGCCTTTGATTACAGACTGGTCCTGGCCCATGTTAAGATGCACATCTTCCACAGATACCCTTGTCCTCGGGGGCAGTGTGTGCCCTCACATAGCAGCAGTTCCTGTCACGTGTCCGTGTCAGCACCTTGTGGGTTTCACCTTTTATATTGCCTTGGGCTGTTGATAGTACAGTTCCAATTTGATTTCAAAGAGATCTTGACAAATATATATTTAATCAATTAAAATGTTTATCTGTAACTTGTGGACGTTTCATTGCTAAGTGCCTCTCTGAAGCGTTAGTTCCGCATCTCATCACTTGGGTAGGACAAGAGAAATGTTTTACATGATCTTTCCTGTTTTAAAACGTTAAGAAAACGAGCTCTTTCCGGCTGATGGTGTAAGTTTTGCTGTGCACTAACCTCATGAGTCGCACAGACTGAAAGTTGTCAGCATGTTGGTGAAAGGGACAGCACTGGCTTCGGTGAGACCGTTTCCCTGCCCACTGGTGGGTGGCAGGTCCTTGCTGTCCATGGAGGCGGCCGCTTTAGAACAGCCCCTGAGTGTGGCGCTGGGGAGCGTGCCCAGGCCAGGTGGTATGCGGTGCCCACCTGCTGCGTGCAGGTCTCAGACACTGATTTTTTCCTCCTCCTGAGATCTGGAGGCAGAATGAGGGGAGCATCTTGGCTCTGGCTGTGCGGGGACCCTGACGCCAGACCGGAGACGGAGCAGGTGGCTGTGCTGCCACCCCGAGCCGCCCGTCCGTGCAGCCGAGAAGCAGTGGCTCAGACATAAGCCATCGATGATGATGTCGCGGGCTTAGTGTGCGGCTCTGCGGCTGTCCCCGCTTCCGCTCGGCTCAGCATTCCTGCCGGCAGCCCGAGAAGGGGTGCGTGCGTGTCTGCTGGGGGGAGGAGAGGGCGATCTTTGTGTCCCTTTACCGACTTCAGAATGTGAATGGGATCCGCATTAATTAGGCTTCTCTCTCCCATAGATTTGCCCGGGATCCTTCATCTTTCTCAGAGCTTTTAAAAGACCAAGTTGCTCGCTGTCCTTTTTAACCGCCTTCTGTTGACTATTGTTATTATTTCGGATCCTTCTTTGGCTTGGCCTGTTTTGCCATGAAAGAGGAAAGCACTAGCTCCATTTTCATCAGTCGACCTGCCACTTGTGAGTTGTGATGTGATTAGGGCACTTAATTCTGTGGCTGGCTTTCCCAGGTAGATACTGGCATTTGGACTCAGACTGTCAGGCGTCGGGGGGCAAAGATATAAATTGGAGCGTTAACTCATCTCATAACCAAAACCAAAGCTTCTGTGTCACTGCTAGGGTCAGCCCTCCGGTGAATGGCGGCTGCCAGTCTGCGTTTTTTTGTTTGTTTGTTTGTTTTGTTTTAATGTATTTTTATTGACTTCAGAGAGGAAGGGAGGGTTAGAGAGAGAATCATTGATCAGCTGCCTCCTGCATGCTCCATCCTGGGGATGGAGCCCAAAACATGGGCATGTGCCCTTGATTGGAATCGAACCCGGGACCTTTCAGTCCGCAGGCCTGTGCTCTATGCACTGAGCCAAACCAACTGGCTGCCAGTCTGTTTTTGAAAAGCGCAAATGCAAGTTCGATTACGCATGCTGAGTTTTAAAGACCTTTAATGACATGTCTATTCAACTACAACAATCTCTACTCTCTGCCACGATTAAATATCCCCAGTTGGAGGTCCGTACAGCTGGGGGAGGGGTGCATGGCAGGGTTCAGAAATGTGAACAGGATTCAGAAGGCGAGTCCAGGTTGTGTTGGAGAATTTTTCCTGGAGTATGGTCTGCTGTGTTCTTCACATCTTCTGTCATCTGTAGAGCCGTTCTGTTGCTGTTTCTCTGTTCATGAACTTTTTAGGTCGTTTCTGGGTTTGTTTGTTGTGTGTTGTTTTTTGTTTTTAATGATTTTATTGATTTCAGAGAGAGGAAGGGTGAGGGAGGGAAAGATAGAAACATCCATGAGAAAGAAACATAGATCACCTGCCTCCTGGTGATCAAGCCCACAACCCTGGCATGTGACCTGACCGGGAATCCAGGAATGGAACCACCTGGAACAACATGCAAGCAACTGAGCCCGCTGGCTGCGTGCTTCCGGTTTTTTATCCTAAGTGGTGCTCCAGTGAACACCTTGTGTATGTCTTTCTGCAGATCTGCATGAGCTTTTGAAGAGTACGTACCAAGAAGTGGAGCTACTGGGTCATAAGTTCTGTGCGTTAATTTTCTTTCTTTTTTAATATACTTTATTGATTTTTTACAGAGAGGAAGGGAGAGGGATAGAGAACTAGAAACATCCATGAGAGAGAAACATCGATCAGCTGCCTCCTGCACACCTCCCACACTGGGCATGCGTCCGCCACCAAGGTACATGCCCCTAACCTAAATCGAACCTGGGACACCTCAGTCCGCAGGCCGATGCTCTATCCACTGAGCCAAACGGGCCAGGGCTCTGTGGGTTAGTTTTCATCGGCCCTGCCTCGCCGTCTTCCAGGGTGGCCCTCCCACCGGTCGTCCAGCCCTGTCACACTTGGTGTTTTCAGAGTTAGATTTTGGTCAATGTGATGGGTGAAAAGTGAAGTTTTATGTGTAAGGTGTGTTTCCCTGGCAAGTGTAAGGTTAAGCATCTACTTATTGGCATTGGCATTTGTTGTTCCTCTTCTAGAGATTGACCCATTTTTCAGCTGGTACTCTTTCATGTTGATTTATGAGCACTTAAAACAGTTTGCATACTAATCGTCCATTACATATACAGTGGTACCTCGAGATACGAGTGCCCTAATATATGAAATTTTTGAGATACGAGCCGTCAAGCGAGTGATTTTTGCTTTGAAATACGAGCAACATTTGAGATAGGAGTCATCACGCGGATCGGCCGGCTGCACACGACCCACCAGTTTACCGCGATGCAAGCGTCTCATAGTTTCCCACGCCTCAAGGTTACAGAACAAATTAAACTCGTATCTCGAGGTACCACTGGAAGTCTTTTCTCCTACTTCATTGCTAGTCTGTTAATTTTGTTGATGGTGGTGTGTGTATACGTGACTATTTGATCCTAGAGGTTAAAAACTATGTTACCAGTTTTATTCAGTTTTTTTGTTTATGGCTTTTGCTTGATTCCGCGTGTAGATGAGACTGCTTTTGAATTCTGGTCCATTTCTCTGTTTTATATTTTAAATTATAGTTTTAAAATATATTTTGATAACAAGCAAATCTCCCCTGTTTTTCTGATGCTTTTTCTTGACTATTTTGTGCCTTTCATATGAGTTTCTTTTATGTATTTTTGTTTTTTGTGTGTTTTTCATAGAGGAAGGGAGAGGGAGAGAGAGAAACATCAGTGATGAGAATCATTGATCAGCTGCCTCCTGCACGCCCCCTACTGGGGATCAGGGTCACAATCTGAACACGGGCGGAAGGAATTCAACTGTGTGATCTGACACTTCAGTCACTGAGCCACACGGCTGGGCTTCAGGCTGTCCTATGACTTTGTTTACAGGATCTTGTGTTGTTTAGAAATGTTTAAAGCACATTTTAAAATACAGAAGATATGTCCGGCTGGCGTGGCTCAGTGGTTGAGCACCGACCTATGAACCAGAAGGTCATGGTTGGATTCCCAGTCAGGGCACGTGCCCGGGTTGCTAGCTCAGTCCTCACTGTGGGGCATGCAGGAGGCAGCTGATCAGTGATTCTCTCTCATCATGGATGCTTCTCTCTCTCCCTCTCCCTTCCGCTCTGAAACCAATAAGAATATATATATAACTTTCCACCTCAGAACACACATAACCATTAAAACCAATTCTCATTCCCCTTCCTCTCATCCCTGGGCAGCCATTGATCTGTTTTTCTGTCCCCATGAATCTGCCTCTTCTGGGTAACTCCTGTATGAGCACTCACACATATGTGTCTTCTGTCACTTAGTGTTTTCAAGGTTCATTCGAGTCACAGCACGTGTCAGCACTTCAGCGCTGCTTCTGAGCAAATGGAAACGCATGCTGTGGGCACACCAGCACCTGTTTATTCACTGGCTGAGGGACAAGGGTGTTTCTCTCTGGGCGGTGTGGTGTGTGGTGTGAATTGGTGTGTGGTGTGTGGTGTGAATCGTGCTGTTGGGAACATCCTAGGCACGTGTTTGTCAGGATTCCTGTTTGCATTCCCCGGGGCACATGCCTAGGAGTGGAATGGCTGGGTCCTGTGATCGTTCAACCGAGCTTCTCCCATTCCACATTCTCCCCAGGGGTGTCCCAGCTCCTGCTCCCCCACACCCCTCCAGCGCTTGTATTTGTCCGGTGGTGGTGGTTTTACGGCATCATCACGGTGGTGGTGGTTTTACGGCATCATCACGGCTGTGAAGGGATGTCTCGGTGTGGGTTTAATTTGCAGCAGAACCAGAACTGGATTTGGAGCGACCGGTCGTCTTACATGGAAACTGTTCGAGTCCCTGGTTCCCGCCGGTCATGGTCACGTCTGCGGAGGCTTGTTATGTCTGCTTCCGTGCGATCGTGCTCTGTGCTGTGAAGACTGGCCTGGGACCCCTTTTGGTCTGTTTGCTGGCTTTCTGTTGGCTTTTACGGATCAGTTTTCTTCTGGGACCCATGTGTTTTAGGGTTAACACCGGCCCTGGTGGGGCGGCCACCTCCATAACAGCGCGCGCAGGAGAAAAGATCAGCCTGGCGCCTGTTAGACCTCGCCTCTCCGGGGTTCTGGTCCAGGCCCTGTGGCCCCGTGCCCCTTGACCCAACCTCTGGCAGGTGAGCTGGCCGCCTGCCTGGAGGGGGAAGGCTCTGGTCTCCGCTGAGCATCCTGCCAGGGAAGCAGGATCCGGTTTCACCTTGAAGGCAAAGAAGCTCACCGCCCTGAGCCTGTCCTCAGAGCTTCTCTCTCCTCCCAGCGACCTCAGCAAGGGACAAGGCTTCTGCCCTCCCAGCAGCCTCTGTGGGTAAAGCCCTGGGCTCCTTTACTACTTGACCTTGGTCGCTGCTTCCTTCTTAAAACCCTCTGCTCCTCGGCCTCCAGCCGCCTCTCCTGGTTTCCGGTGCACCTCTGGGCCAATGTGGCCAGGAACCATCTGCAGCCCTCTCCACCACCACCCTACCCCCAACCCACCCCCTCCCCTCCCCGCCTCTCGCCCGGGGAGACGCCCCTGGTTTACTGCTTCCTCTTGTAACCCTCTGGGCGGGTTGAATGAGGCTGTGTGTGCAAACGCCTTTGGCAACCAGGAGTAGTGAGCAGTGTTATCAGGGTGTCACCAGTTAGGGGATCCGGGAGAGGGAGGCCCATGGCGAGGGTGTGGAGACACGGGGACCCCCTCGGAGCTTGTATGCGAGATTAGGCCACACGGGCGTTTTTCTCATCTTGCACGCCGTTCTCACAGACCAACCCAGAGGCCAGTGCTCGCTGCCCAGCACTCTGCATGCCCCCCTCCCCTCCTCCAGCTCCCCCGGAAGGTGAGGGTGGTTCCCTAAAGGGGTGGCCTCTCCCCAGAGCCGGAAGCGGAGTGAGTGGACTTTGGCACTGGGAGGGGGAGTGTGGAGATAAGCCGGCCCTCAGTCAGCCTGGCGGGGCCGGAGCAGACCCCCTGCCCGGCTGGGAGGGGTGGGCTGCCGGGCACAGGGCACGGTGGTGCTCGCCCTCAGCCTGGGCGCGGTCTGTGGGGCAGGCCTGTCCCCAGGCGCCCCCCAGGGCGAGGCAGCCGTTGGCCCAGGGCCCCGGCAGCATCCGGGGAACAGTTCCTTGTCACCTCTCCCAGGGTCAGAGCCGGTGATCCGGGGACGTGGAGCCACAAGGCCACACAGAAACACCCAGAAACCAGGAGAAAGTCATGTCAGATCATGAACGCGGCGAAGGCAGTCGTGATGGGCCTCAGTCCAGCCAGTGGCTCAGCTGCCCGTCAGGATCCAGAAAGGCTTCTCCGATGGGGTGTTTTGCCTGAGGCCTGAGTGATGGGACCTGCCAGGAGGGGGCAGCATGTGCAAAAGTCCCCCACCCTGCGGGGGGTTGGGGGGAACCTGCTTGTCTGTGAACAAGGGTGCCGGTGAACTGGAAGGGAGAGGGCAGAGCAGTGGGGCCGGGGACAAAGAAGCAAACGGAGACAAGGCAGCAGCAGGTCTGGCCAGGTGCAGTGGAAGTCGGCGGGAAGGCTCGCACCCAGGACCAGCATGATCTGGCTTAGGTTTCAGAAAGATGCCCTGGTTGCTCTGGCAACAGTGGGGAGGCAGGAGCTGGAGGCCACAGCAGCGGTCCAGTGAGCAGGGGCTAGAAGTGGGATGCAGGGAAGATGGGTTGGATTCAGGGTACATTTCGGAGACAGTGGTGATAGGGGCATTTTGCAGAGCACAGCCGGCCTACAGTTTATACTGAGGTCACCCCACCTGACGTGGCGGGGCCCTGGGCAGTGTTGGCGAGTCCTGGGGTCTGTTCCGGAAACGGGGGCTGGCTGTGGTTCCCCCATTCGGGCCGCTGCAGGCACTTTGCGATCTGTGTGTGTCCCGGCCTGGCCCTGGCCTGAATCTCCGCCTCCACCTCGCTCTCCTCGCAGAACCATCCGTGGCTGCCCGCGCAGGGGACCCCTGCCCCGCATTGGAGAAGGGAAGGGGTCGCTTGCTGGAACCTCAGAGGCAGGAAGGGGGCTCTGCTGGCTTTGGCGCCATCTAGTTGGCACGTCTGGGCCTGCGCGGACCACAGCCTTTTCTGGCCCAGAAGCCAAACCAGCAACTTACCTCCTCGCAGTCTCTGAGTCTAGACTTGGGGGCCTCAGGCCGCAGCCCCATGGGGCTCCCCTCACCCTCCCGGCTCCCCCAGATCCCCTGCCCGTGCAACACGACGTCAGCCCGCCTTCACCCCCCGCAGCAGGGACTCAGCCTGCCACCTCCCCGTACGCAACTGTGTGCACAGAAGTGGGTTTGATGACCACAGAGCAGAATGCGACCACCCCAGTGGGGCCGTCCAGATGGGGACCACGGAGCCATTGGGGTATTATGGGATGTGCCTTAGGAGCGGGCTGGACTGGAAGCATCTCCAACGAGCATGTTAAAGAACCCTCGTCAGTGTGATTCGTCCCTAAAAGGAACAGACCCAAACCTGACCTTTTATTCACACGGTGTTTGAAATGCATGGGGAGGGGGTGCTGGTCAGGACACCCCCTCTGGGGACGGAGGGAGGGAGGGGGAAGGAGGCCTTTCCTTTTACAAACCTTTCCTGGGTGCCTGCTTACGTTTTTAAGACAAAAAGTCCATGAAACAGCTGCAAACTGGTGGCTGTGGCTGCAGCCTCCCCGCGCCGCCATCCTCAGCCTCTGGGGGGCGCCCGAGAGCAGAGGGGCCGCCCGCCCGCCCGCCGGCGCCCACAGGTGATGCCCATGCGCGGTTCACACCTCTCCGCCCCCGTCCGGAGGGCCACGGTCCGGCCCTCAGGCTCCCCGCCACCTCCTCGTCCCTGTCTGGCCCCCCTTCTTTCCAAGGAGCCCCCGTCTGGAGCCTCTCCCTCCGGGGGTGCACCCTGGCTACCCTGTTACCCCCAAACCCCCCCAACCCCGGGCTCCTGCCAGGCCCCGAGGAAACCCTCCCATCTTTCCACCCCCCTCTGCCCACCTGAGTCAGGCCGCACCTCCGTCATGCAACACACATGATGAGGCCTTTATTGACGGAGCACCTACCACGTGCCAGCTTCGGCCCCATCTCTGTCCCCCTAGGGAGACCCCCACTCCTGGACCCGCCACCTCCTGCTGCTCCCGCCCTGGGCTGCAAGGCGAGGCAGCGCCCCGTGTCCCCGCCCCCCGTACCCCCGCCGGGGTGGCCGCTGACCCTCCGAGGTAGGTGCCTGGGGTCTCGGGGCGGCGCCCCTGACCGGCCTCTGCAAAGAAAGGCGGCTTTTAAAACTCGGGGTGCTGGGGTTCCCTCCAGCCACTGCACCACTGCAGGCCCTGGCCTCCGGGCCCCCGCCCGCGCAGGTGGAGGGGGGCCGGGGCGGGGTCCTGGCCGCGCGGGGTGGCCCGGAGCCAGGTCTCTGCCTCCGGGTGCGGGTGGGGGTGCTCGCAGGCCCGGCCTCGGGCGGGGCGGCGCCCGCGGACAAAGGGGGGCGGGGCTCCGCGGTTCCTCCCCGCCGCCCCCTCCATCCGCCACCCCCTTCCCTCCACCGCCCGGGTGGGGCCCCGCGGCCGCCGCGACCAAAACCGCCACTTCCTCCCCCCGCGGCCGCCGCCCCTGCTCCCCCGGATCTGGGGGCGGGAGGGCGCTCCTCCCTCGTTGAACTAACTCGCTGTCCCTATCGATAGTGTCGATTTTTCCCGAAAGCCGGCTTCGCTGCCAACGTGCTTCCTCTCTGCAGGGGGGGAGGGGACCGCGGCGCGACGCCCGCCGCCCCCGCGAGCAGGGGTCCCCGACGCTGTCGCCCCCGCCCCGCTGCGAACCCCGGGACGCGCGCTCCCTCCCGGCCGCTGCGCGCGGCGGCCACCAGAGGGCGCGCGTCCCCGTGCGTCCCCGCGGCCTCCCGCTCCCAGGCCGCGGGCACCCGGAGGGGGAGCCCCGACCCGCCACCTCCCGCTGCTCGCGGGGGCGCTGTGTGTGGTCCTGCGGGCACAGGTCCAGCCTCCAAACGGCCTGATGACAGCGTTTTTTTAAAAATATATTTTATTGATTTTCTTACGGAAAGGAAGAGAGAGGGATAGAGAGTTAGAAACTTCGATGGGAGAGAAATATCGATCAGCTGCCTCTTGCACACCCCCTATTGGGGATGTGCCTGCAACCAAGGTCCATGCCCTTGGCCGGAATCGAACCTGGGACCCTTGAGTCCACACGCCGATGCTCTATCCACTGAGCCAAACCAGTTAGGGCTGATGACAGCATTTTAACATCACAGGCCTCTGAGGATGGGAGCCCACATCAGAGCCCCCTGGGTTGAGAGGCCCCCCTGTTTAGTTAATGTAATAGGAGGTGCCCCCGGGACAGCCACCGCCCTGGCTAACCTTCTGAAAAGGGAAGCAGCGACGCTAGGAGCACAGACACTGAGATGTGTCCCTCCCCGCAGAGGGCCAGCTGCTGGCCGTGTCCCAGGCAGGTGCTTTGCAAGCATCCATTCTCCCATGGAGGGCGGGTGCAGAGCAGGAAGAGGTCTCATCACCCCAAGGTCCTTCTGATTATTGAGTTCAGAGAGGGAGAGAGAAAAACATCAACGATGAGAGAGAATCATTGATTGGCCTCCTGCACGCCCCCTACCAGAGACCAAGCCTGCAACTCCGGGCCTATGTCCTGATCGGGAATCGAACCATGACCTCCTGGTTCCTAGGTCAGCACTCAACCCCTGAGCCACGCCAGCTGGGCCCTAAGGTCCTTTTTAGTGATGTCTTAAAGTGGTGCTATGTGCTCTTTAACAGGAATTGTGCTCAAAGAGATGGCTGCTGCTGGACCTTCTTCATCTTCTCGCCTCTGCTCCCTCCGACTCTGTCCCAGCCAGGGACCAAGCCTGGGCTGTGAGTCCGCGGGACATGGGTGGGCGCCCTGACAGTATTCCGGGTGGGCCCCCCTAGGAAACCGCAGCTCCCCAGTCTCAAGGGGCAGACAAAGGCGGCAGGACCGAAGGTCTTAAAATAGGCCTGGCTACTTTGGGGTTTCCCTTTGTGTTTATTTTTAGCGAGGATTGTGCGCCTCGCTCTGCATTAAAATAGCTGATGCCACAGCCATTGTTCCAGGCCCGCCTGGCACACTGCAGCCTGGCAGGCTTTCGGCCGCCACAAGTGGAGGCAGCTGGCAGGGCCTGGCCCACCCACGCTGGGGAGAAGGCATTTGGTTCAGGGACCCTCCGGGTCTCAGGAACCTCAGCAGCCTGAAGGCAAACAGAAGAGGGGCCCCTTTTGGAGCTGATTCCGGGATTGAAGGAACCCGGGGTTCAATTGCGGTCAAGGGCACATGCCCGCCAGCAGGGGGTGTGCAAGAGGCAGCCAATCCGTGATTCTCTCTCATCATTGAGATGTTTCTTTCTATCCCTCTCTCTTCCCTCTTGGAAATCATAAAAAATATTTTAAAAATAAAATAAAACGAGGCAAATTGCATATTTGTTTTTTTAAATCATTTATTGATTTTTTTACAGAGAGGAAGGGAGAAGGATAGAGAGAAACATCGATGAGAGAGAGACATCAATCAGCTGCCTCCTGCACAGGCCCTGCTGGGGATGTGCCCACAACCAAGATACGTGCCCTTGACTGGAATCGAACCTGGGACCCTTGAGTCTGCAGGCTGACGCTCTATCCACTGAGCAAAACCAGTTAGGGCAAATTACACATTTATTTAGAGTTTATTTGAGCGAATGTCAATCTGAAGGGGGCAGAGGCAGACCAGAAGCGGTGAGGAGCTGCCCACCAGGAGGCAGCCATCCTGGAGGACCCAGGCCGCCCCTGCTGACTGCAGCCAGCAGAGGGATCGCATCCCTCCCCTGGATCACCAAGCCTGGCAACCCAGGAGGACAGCACAGAGGTGGCGGTCAGTCCTCCTCACCTGCATGAGGGCTTCCTGGGAGTGAGTCGGACCTTAAAACGCCGGGGTCCCTCATGTCCTCCCCTCTGGTCCACTGGCCAGTGGGGCTCTGGCCACCGGGGAGAACCAGACCAGGCTGGGGAGGTGGTCAGAGGGAGGAAGGCGAGGAACCCCGAGACCAGAGTGAGAAGGTTCATGAGACACTTTCTCTTTGCCCCAGCCTGGGCTTCGGGGGTCAACCCCTGGACACTCCCTTTGTCCAAGTCTGGGTCTTGGGGGGCAGCCCCTGGACAGAGCGGGGCTGATTGTCCTGCACAGGAAGGTCCCAATGTCCATGGGTGGCTTGCAGAGACAGTGCAACAGTGCAGTGTGAGGACCTACGTTCACCCTGGGGACGGTTCCTTAGCTTTGGAAGGACCTGGCCGGGTGCCCACATCCTGAAGGGGGCTGTGCTACCTCCTCAAATGTGCCCTGGGGGTGTCCAGAAGTCATTTTCTTTGGAGAAAGGATTGGCGCTCCTGAGGTGCGACGGCCTGGGAGCCTGAGCAGGCTCTTAGGGGGTGAGGGAGGGGGCATAAAACCTGGCACGCTCCCAGGGGCCAGTCCAGAACCCTGGCCGGGGGCTTCCCCGGGGGCATGACCCGGGCTGACATGGGGGAAGGGGGGACGGGCATGTGCCCTTGACCGCAATTGAACCCGGGTCCCTTCAATCCTGGAATCAGCTCCAAAAGGGGTCCCTCTTCTGTTTGCATTCAGGCTGCTGAGGTTCCTGGGAGCGGGGGGGTCCCTGAACCAAAAGCCTTCTCCCCACAGAATCCAACCCCCCCGCCCCTGGGGCCGTGCTTCGGGCAGCAGCGCCCTGACCTCGAGCCGGTCACGGTCTCAGCCACCCGCTCGGCTCGCCGATGGGAGACCCGATAACCATGCGCGGTGGCGGTGCGCCGCCCGGACTGCGGCCCCGAGCCGAGGTCAGAGGGCGCGTCCTGGCCCCCTCGGGCTCGGGGCCCCCTCGCCCGCTCCCGGGGGGCCGCTGCTGCCGAGCCCGGGTGCTCCCCGCGCTCCTCCTCCCTCTTCCCCGCTCCGGGAAGCCCGGCTCCCGGCCTCGCTGCAGCCGCAGGGTCCCCCCTTCTCTCTCCCTCCCCGAGGGCACCGCTCCGGGGGGCACTGCCCGCCTCCCACCGAGGGGACGCGCCTGGAGGCCCCGCCTCGGGCCGCGCACCACCCGCCGCCCCGCGCCCCTCCCCCGCGCGGGAGGCAGCTGCCGGGCGCCGGGTATTAATAGGCACAAACTTCCTGGAAAGATCCTCGTCCCCGAGACGATGGCCCGCCCTCCGCCCCCGAAACACGGCGACGAAGGGCAGCCGCGGGCGGGCCGGCCGGCGGGGGGGAGCCGGGGACACGGGCGGCGCGGGCGGCCGGCGAAGGGCGCGCCTTTGTAAGCGCCGCCGGGAGCGCGCCCGGCTCCCCGCGCCCCCTCCGAGCACAGTCCCCGGCGGCGGGGAGCCTCGGCCGCCCTCCCCAGCCCCGCCCCCCATCGCCCGGACCCAGAGCCTCCTCTCCGGGGATGGCGGACCCCGCGAGGTCCGGGGACTGGAGAGGTTGGGGGCCCCCAGCGGGTCCTGGGGAACCGGCAGTCACGTGACGCGCGCCCCTCCTCCCGGGACAAAGCTGGGCATCCAGCATTCGGGATCCTCAAACCAAGGCCACCCCCATCTCTCCCTCTCCCCCTGCGCCTTAGCCCCGCGGTTAGCTTTTCGGGGTGGATATCCGGGTCCCCCGGTCTCCCCGGGGGTAGGGGGGGGCGGAGGAAGCACCTGCCTGTCTCTCCGGAGGGGCGCTGCGGTTGCAGAGAGGAAGGTCCAGTGCGGGGCGGGGGGGGTGTCAGGGCCACCCCAGCTGCCCTGGCTTTGCGGCGGCTCTCCTCCCCGCCCGGAAGCCCCCCGTTCACCCCTTCCTTTAAGATTTAGAATATTTACTGGGCGATTGATTGTAGGAACTGGGGTTGGAGCAGCAAACACAAAAACAACGCCTCTGCCCTCCGGGGGCTTATATTGCAATAGAAGAGGCAGAACAGACATAAAATATACGTTACGTGGCAATAAAGGCCGAGAGAGAGAGAGAGAGAGAGAGAGAGAATGAGAATGGATGGAGGCTCTGAGATGCGCATTTAGGGGAAGTGGGGTTTGGGATAGGGTGACCCAGGGGAAGCCTCGCTGAGTTTTGGGTAAAAGGCCGAGGGGATCGGGTGAGCCGGCCTCGCAGATAAGATGTCTGGCTCGACCTACTTTGTTCCAGGAAAAAGCCAGGAGGCCAGCGTGGAGGAGGCGTCCAGGCGCTGGGGAGGGCAGGGTCAGGTGTCGGAGCGCCTCGCGGGCCCCGGTGAGGGCTCGGGCTTCTCTCCGGCGTGACCAGGGAGGTCCGGCGGGGTTCGGAGCGGAGGAAGGACGCGTCTGACCTCATTTAAGAGCAGCGCTCTGGTTGGCGCACCGACCGCAGGGGCCGGGCCCGCAGCGCCGGACCAGCCGGGAGGCGCTGGCTGGAATCCGAGGAGGATACGGGGGCGTGGCTACTAGGGGTGGGCGTGGCTTACGATGTGATTGGCATGGCTTAAGAGGTGATGGGTGTGGCTTACTGTGTGGTGGGCGTGGCT